>ML111124.1:0-30208 GCA_003697995.1 Taxidea taxus jeffersonii
TAGAGCCTAAGTTCAATAGCATACTGTCTAAACATTTAAAGCAATGGTTATATCAATAGGTAAAATGCACCTAATTTGAGTCTTTAACACCACTTGTTTTTGTTTATTGTATGATAAAAGTTCTTCACAGTTTAAAATATTGTGAAGAAATGTGTTTATGTATAACTATATTCACACAGATATTATGTACACATACTATGTATTTGATGTACCCATAAACTTTGAATATATGTGTGCCAGGAGGATACCCCACACATATGCAGGAACCCTGAATAATAGGTTGGTGTGGATTGTGAAATGATTTCTCAGAAATACTTAGAAATAAGGAAAGAATATTATTATGAATAATTATAATAACAAAAAATTTATCTTATTTACATAGTGCCTATCTCCCAAGAGGTAAAAATGCTTTACAGACATTTTTTAGTATCTGTGAGGTGGGGCATTAAGAACACTATCAATTTTCATTTTCCACAACCAACTAACCTGCCCAGGATCATACAGTTTAATAAGCGGCAGGACAAAATACAGACATCAAGATCTCCAATTACCAGATTAAATGGTCTTGTGGTAAAATCAAGTCTTCATCATACAACAGCATTTCTACCACGAAGGATTTTTAAGTCTTCATGTACTTGTGATTGTGCGTTATATTTAAACCACAGGGAGATCAAAATGATTTTTGGTTTTGGCAGATGAAAAAGTCTAACATTCAGTGTGACTATAATTCAGTGTAACTTCTCCAGTTTAAGTGCAACACAGCTGATTGGTCTATAGGGGAAATGCGGTCAATGTCTAACCATGGCTGAAGAAACCTCAATCCAAACAGCTACTGCATAATTACAGAGATAGCCTACAATCTTGTATTGTCTTAAAGGTCTTTTCTATCTCCACATATGGTATACACATATAAATAAGCATTTTAGCACAAAATGTACAGTTAGCATGAATCAGTTCATATTTAAATAAACAAAGGCCTTAGGGGTGAACTTTAAAGGCCAAGAGCTCCTCAGAGTGCATGTTGTTTAAAGATCGAAGATCTGGCAACTTTAGAAGAAGTTTTGTAAAAATAGAGGCCTCGTTTGGATGGTTTTTCATTATTAAGGTCCTTAGTGCGCGGATGAGAGTTTCCTGCAAAGCCTCCACAGAGTTGACATTTTCTATTCCAGATCGATCTAACAGAGAGTAAGGAATAGATGGATACGAATAAGAGGACGTTATGTTATAAACATTAAATATAAACACCAATTAAGAGAAAACATTAAATATAAATATAATTCTTGTTCATCAGTCTCATTAATGAGTCCACAACAAGGTTTTACACATTGGAATAAAGGCAAAAGATAGCTGTCAACATTTAAAACCCAATGGCAAATTTCTATACCTATTTATTATATTATAAAGAGATACATTACACAGTATACTTGATAAATCAAAATTTGGTATTTAGTATTTTGTTCACAAAACTAGAGGTTCTAATTTTCATTTTATTTTTTTTTAAAGATTTTATTTATTTGATAGAGATCACACAAGTAGGCAGAGAAGCAGGCAGAGAGGGGAGGGGAGAAGCAGGCTCCCTGCGGAGCAGAGAGCCCAATGAGGGACTCGATCCCAAGACGTTGGGATCATGACCTGAGCCGAACTGAGCCACCCAGGCGTCCCGAGGTTCTAATTTTTAAAATTAGATGCCATCTACTAATTTCAACTGCTCCTGTCAAAATAAAATAGTGTGGTTTACAAAAACATTTTTTTCTTCATATGGAATATATCCACATTTGTATGTTACCATGTATGGCAGGCAACCTCTAAAATGGCTCCCTCATCCTTGTATCCACACCTTGTGTATCCCTTTCCCCTTGAGTAGGCTAGACTTACTGACTCACTACTGATGAATAAACTACTACAGAAAAAAAAAAAGTCTTCGATCTTTAGCATACTCTTACTCACCTCCTCTGAGTAAAGCCAGATGCCAAGAGCCATGTTGTGAGCTACCTAAGAGGTAGCCCTTATGCTAAGGAACTGACAGTGGTCTCTGACCAGCATCCAGCAAAGAACTGAGGCACTCAGCCCAACATCTTGCATGGAAAGGCTCCTGCCACAACCATATGAATAATCCTAGAAGCACATCCTTCCCTAGTTGAGCCTTCATAGTCAACCATAGCCCTACTCACAGTTTGACTACAATCTCCCAAGAACCTCAAGCCAGAGGCACCCATCTAAGCCATACCCATATTCCTAATCCTCAGAAACTGTGAGATAATAAATGTACATCTTTTCAAGCCACTAAGTTTTAAGGTAATTTGTTATGCAGTAAACAAGTAACTAATATATTGTGCACCTTTATTACCTAGTTATATTAACCCACATTCACTTCCATTTAGCTACTATGTTTATTAAGCTCATCATACAAAATGTTAATAAACTATTGATTTAGTATAATCCAACAATAAAGGAAAGTATCTTAAAATTAGCAAAATCTATACTGTTTACCCATGGACTTTTTTTTTTAATCATCATCAAGGACGATTTCTTCCCTTTACAATAGGAGGCAGTAGAGCCTAAGAAATACTCAATGGCTCCCAGTATTGGGAGTTTTAATTAATAAGAAAAATACTGCCAAAGAAGCAAAAATCTCTGGCCACTCACACCCTTTTTATTCATTGTTCACAAGGATATTTAGGCTCTGCATTGTAGCTGGTAGCTAAAGAGGCCACTTGCAACGCAAACACTAAAATGTCATAGTCAAGGGGGAAGTCTGATTAATTCTAAATGCAGAAAAAAATGATGAAAAACGGGGTTATCTTACATTTAATGAAGTGTAGATTATTACTGAACTATGTGCTAATTATTATGGAAAAAGAAACAATTTGAATGCTGACTACTGGTTTGGGGGAGTCATATGTTTTCAGACAAAATTGTTACATGGAGAAAACACCTCTTTTTTTTTTTTAAAGATTTTATTTTATTTATTTGACAGACAGAGATCACAAGCAGGCAGAGAGAGAGAGAGAGAGGAGGAGGAAGCAGGCTCCCCGCTGAGCAGAGAGCCCAATGCGGGGCTTGATCCCAGGACTCCGGGATCGTGACCCAAGCTGAAGGCAGAGGCTTTAACCCACTGAGCCACCCAGGCGCCCCGAGAAAACACCTCTTAACATACAACTTTGATCATACAATCATAATGGCCACATAAAACTACATAAAGCCTTCAATGATGCTTCCAAGAGTCTCTCCTGCTGTAACAGTCAAGTAATTGTTTTCTTCAATATCCTTGCAACTTATTAATTCCCTCACCAAACACTTACTGAATGTATATAGCTACTGTGATAGGTGCTAGGGAATTAGCAGTCAACGTAACAAACCAAAATTCCTTCCCTGAGAGACCTCTTAGAGCAGAAAAAGATACCTAGTTTGCATCACATCACCAGTAATTTACAATACCAACAACTGGGAAGAGAATGACTGTGAGCCCTACAAACAAAATAATCTAGATAGAGAAGGATACTTGAGTTAGAACTAATATTATGAGTCTTTCAGTGAATACTCTGTTGGAAAGACCTATGGTTCCTCCTTACAACTCAGAACTTCAGGAAAATGGATTCCAACACCTAAAAATGTGAACTGCATTAAATTTTCCTAAAATCGCATTTCTAAAACCAGGATTTCATTATTTCAAGGTCAAATAACCTACCCACAAATCTAGCTGGATCATAAACAATAATCCTCTAGAAATTAAAACAATACAATGCACAGATTGAAATAAAAATTAATTTTCTAAATGATGTACTAAATGCTATACTACCTACCTCATAGTTTATAGTATAGTTTAATTCACAATATACCTGTCCTCTATTTCCTTAAACTCAGAGAGGTTCTTTATCACTCAACACCAAATCTCATCAAAATCTTCTGTGTATATTCACTTCCTACAAGATGAAAGTCAAATTCCTTCCACAAAAACCTCTATGAGGACAACTAAAATCCACATTCAGATTGTTCTCACACCTATATGCCCGTCCCTAATCTTCAACTGCAAGTGACTGCTGCCATTTCACACAATCTCAAGAATTTACCTTCCAGGTATAATTCCCTTTTTCTCCATGGTATCAAGAGTCTTCTAACACCACAGGCAAATATCATGTTTTAGATTTCTCTCTCTCTTAGCAGCTAGGATTATTCTGTTAACAAGCAGTATAGCAGAAAGGCTTTGAAGCTAGGCCAACAGGAGTCCAAATGCATGCTCAGCCCATTTTTTTAAATGCACGACCTTGGGCAATTTAACCCTTCTGTTCCTCAAATTTCTTGCCTATATTTGAAAACAACATATCCTAGCTCACATCAGAGGTCTGCTGTGAGGATAAAATTATATAATGAGATTTAGAAACTAGCACTTTATCTGACAACAACCAAAACAAAACCCAGATGGCAACTGTAGATTCCAAGAAAAACAAAAAGCTATTTTAAATATAAAGCAAATGTAATGGTTACTCAATTCTAAGCAATTAATAGAGAATATAAATAATCCATTTGTTATTTGATACTTGGAACATATCCCCCCCCGGGCCTGTGAGGCACAGGTTTAGGGCAAGATTTATATTGCCTTGGGGCGCCTTGATGGCTCAGTCAGTTAGGTGTTTACTTCAGCTCAGGCTATAAACTCAGAGTCCTAGGATGGTGGGTACTATTGCCTTGTAAGTCTCCTCACTCAGCAGGAAGTCTGCTTGTCCCTCTCACTCTCCCTCTGCCACTCCCCATGCCCATGCTGTCCCTCTCTCAAATAAATAAAACCAATTCAACCCCGCTGTGTGAACACTGTGGGTACTATTTACATAATCCTAATACTATAAATGTAGGTTTTACTTTTCAATATTTAGAGTCATCTGATAAAGCATGGAAACTAATCACACTTATAGAACAGAATATAAATATTTTCATTCTTGACAATGTAAAAAAAAAAAAAAGTAAAGCAAAAGAAGCCAGGATATGAAGGACAACGACATCGTCTCCCTAAGAAGATTTTATCTCAACTATCTGAGAGATTATATAAAAGTGAATAGTCAAAGAATGTGAGCATATTACAATTTTATATAAAACAAAGTAACTGTAAAAATAAAACTTATAGGGGTGGGAGTTAAGGTGGTAGGAAAAGTAAAACTGAAAGAAGATGGGATCGGGAGGGAGAAAAACCAAAAGAGACTCTTAATGTCATAAAACAAACTGAGGGGGGTGGGGGGAAGAGGGGTTGGGTGAGGGTGGTGGGGTTACATCATATGTTTAAATAAAGCTTAAATAAAGTAAAAAATAAAATAAAAAAAAAAAAGAATAGGAGAACTCTAAAAAAAGAAGGAAACACAAGTGCTTTCCAAGCTGAACTGATTGGTTAATGCCACCCACAGTCTCAATCATCATCAGACAGGATCTTTAAATTCTCACTAGCTGGAATGTGAAATTGCCAAAGTAATATACTGCATTCACTTCTAAACTTCTTTGGTGTTACTTATGTTGTCACTTATTTCTAACAGAGGTGAAGAAGTTATCAGGACCAGTGAGCATCAACCAAATTATAGATTTATAAAGAAAAGTAGCAAATTGTTCATTAACAAGAAAGGAAATGCCTTTCTATAAAGTATAATGTACTCACATTCCATTTCTAGTAATAAAATAAAATATCTGCAAAGTCATTAATTGATTAAATAAATATTGCCAAATTAAAAAAAAAAAATAAAAAAAAAAAATATAAAAAGAGAAGATATTTTTGTTAGTTGTATCTACTCAATAAAAAAAAGCTATAAGCACAATATTTAGAATTGAGTGGGCAACTCTCAGAACAATTAAAAAGAAAGATAGGGGTGCCTGGGTGGCTCAGTGGGTTAAAGCCTCTGCCTTCGGCTCAGGTCATGATCCCAGGGTCCTGGGATGGAGCCCCACATCCAGCTCTCTGCTCAGCGGGAGCCTGCTTCCTCCTCTCTTTCTACCTGCCTCTCTGCCTACTTGTGATCTCTGTCTGTCAAATAAATGAATAAAATCTTCTTTAAAAAAAAAAAGTAGAAAGATAGAATTCTAGTTCTCTGAAGAGTAGGCTCGGAGAAGGAAGGAGAGACTTTTATCTTCTGTAGTTTCTGAATTTTATTTTCTTGTATAGATACTGCTTTAAAAATAACAATAGTCTTTTTTTCGTGGTAAAGATTTAAGTTAGACATCAACATTATCATATGTTTAAGTGAAAGCAAATTATTTTAAAATACATGAAATTGTATCTGTGTATGTGTTGCTTGTGTACCTTCATTTAGGTAGAACAAAAGTAAGAATGCATTACATTCTTCTGTTATCAGTCTTTTCCACTCGGTATGTCACACATTTTTTTTATGTACCATAATAAGCAAGCAAATGGTACATGGATGGACGGGTGTTGAACAGACCCTCTAATTAGAGACCCTCTAATGTTGACAGTGATCTTTTTTGGTAGCAATATTATCATCTTTATGTTCATCTTAGTATTTCCTACTTTTGCAAAGAACCCATATTATTGTTATGACCAGTAAACAAAACCAGGCTTTTTCAAAAGGAGATTAAAACAAAATAAAAATTATATTTACTTGGTAGAAAATGTAAGTAAACGGCATATTTCCTGGTAGAGAGCTCCCGTTTATCCCCTGCCACTGTTTCTTCCTTTCCACCATCTCTGAGACAGTCCCTCCTGCTCCACCTCCTCTATTACACCTATCTCAGGAGAGTTCACTGCACTGCCTCCTACCTGGTTATTTCCACAGCCTCTCAACCTGACCCTCCAGCTCCAATGACTCACTTGTCTAATCTGCCCAAGATAAACATGCAGAACTAATGTCAGACCATGACTCAGTCCATGCCTCATCATTCTCCTACACTGACTTTCCACTGCCCCATTATTTCAGTTAAAACTTCTCTACTTAGTTCTCCTTGTGGTCATTCTATAATCCGGTATCCCTTTAACTCCCAAGCACACATCAGGCTTTGGCCACCTGCCCCTGCCCTACCTCATGTTCTCCAAAGCCACTTCATCACTGTTTTGATAGAAAAATCTACTAGCCCATCCTTCAAATTCCAGCTGTACTTCCATCTTCCCCACAAAGCTTTCTCAGGTAACTTCATCTTCCTTCCTAGAACCCCTAATTCCTCAGTCAGAACCACACAGCTTAATACCATAAAGCTTTTTGTGTTAGTTCTCTCTCTCCAAATAAAACATAACATAAATGCTTAGAGAGTAAGCTTGTGTCTTAATGCTTGTTCTGTCTCCCCTGTACACATATTGATCAGATAAAGAAATTACAAAGTATGGATTACCTTTAGTTTCACAATATATTTATTAATCTGATGTCAACTCAAACCATTAATAATTACTTATCAAGAGACTGCAAAATGGTAGGTGAAGTGCAAGAAGCATAACCTTGTAGTAACTACAAGGTTACTTGTAAGAAAATAAGTTATCTCTTATTAACCTGTTACTTTCATACTATTCCATATCATAAGTGCACTTTTAGCCACCTAGGTAGAGCTGATCAGAATAGGTAGCTAAATTATGCTTGCAAGTGACATAACTCTTTATTTACACTCTTATTTGCATATAGAGCTATTTACATAACTCTTATTTACACCACTGATGTACAGGCCCTTTAAGATATACAAAGAACCTGATCTCATTAGGAGTTACTGATTTACAGTTTACCACATAAGCAGGGGCTATAACTTATACTTTACAACCCCTACAGCACCTGGTACAATGGCTTTTACACAGTAGGAAGCAAATAGGAAACTTAAAGTAAGTCATATCAAAATACTGTACAATTCTCAATGTTTTAAAATAAAGTCAGTGATACCTAAAAATGGCTGGTACTTACTTATATATCCCCAGGAAAGTCACTGTGTATCAATTTCCCATTTGTTATTATCTTAATAGCTATTATCTAAATTGAAAGGTTCAATGATCTACCTTGGTCAGAAATAATATAACATAAATGCAAGGTGGCAGGGAAACTGGAAAACATCATCAGTGACTCATATAAATAAACATTAAATGTTAGGACTCAAAAATCTTGGTCACTCATTCAAACAGAAACTAAGTACCTATTCTGTGCCAGACCCCAGGTTGACTTACAGGGTACAATCCTCTCCTTCCACAAGGAAACTGAGACCCAAAAGAATAGAATTATTTATGCAAGGGGCACCTGGGTGGCTCAGTGGGTTAAGGCCTCTGCCTTCAGCTCAGGTCATGATCTCAGGGTCCTGGGATGGAGCCCCGCATCCAGCTCTCTGCTCAGCAGGGAGCCTGCTTCCCCACCCACTCTCTGCCTGCCTCTCTGCCTACTTGTGATCTCTGTCAAATAAATAAATAAAATCTTTTTTAAAAAATAGAATTATTTATGCAAATCACACAGAGAATTCAGTGGCAAAGCTAGGTAAAAGCCTACTCGTAATTCACCACGTTTTGGAACAAACCACACTAATGTACCTTGATAATTTTAACATTTTCAAGTAATACACATTTTAATTAAAACTTAAATTCATATCAGAACCACCTATGTTCCCAAAGTTAAATCCACAAAAGCAACAATTTAGAGTTGCAAAAATTACAGGCAAAAGTTAAAGACTAAGACTTGTGGTCAATTTGAGGCCTGTATCTAAACATCATTTTATTATCATACAGCACTTCTGAATTTTTACTGCCTAATTTCGCAAAAATAACAGATTCATACAGTTTAGCATCTGCCTCGGGCTCTCTTGCCTTGTAGATAGCTTGCTGGAACATAGTTCCACCTTCTGTCCACTTGGTTAATTATATCTGGATGTAGCACAATTTTGCACCAGCCTGCTTACCTGCAGATACCAGGACAACAGCTGTAAACAAACTCATCTCTTCATCACTAAGTTGGAGGGCATTTAGCTTCTCACTAAATTCAAACATAGAGTTTAGCAGATCCCCTGCTCCCATTGAGTGTAAATCATCAACACTGTATTTCTTCCCACTTAAAAAGGTGACCGTACGCTCCTTTGCATCAAACAATGATGCAAACCGTACCATTAAAACCTGGAAAAAGAAAAAGACTTAAATGTATTTGAAGGAGCTCAGTACTAATTCTAAGAAATAATTCAGTATTCAAGCCAGTTAAGAAACATCCTATGTATAAATGAAAGTTGTTAAAGAAAAACTGAGTTTATTTTTACCCAGAACCATTTCCTTAAGGCAAATTCTCTACCAAAGCAATAAATATCTGTGGAGTGAACATCAAAAAAATTCCAGCCACTAGTGGCAAAATACTTGAGTCCTGTGATATTCTGAAACTCTATTAATAAAGATTCTGAAAACATTTGCATTCTAAAATGCAAAAATAAAATTAAAGCAGCAGTAATGCCAAGAAATATGAAACTGGGCCTTGGCCAAAGGCATTAAAGAAACTCTTTAAGCTACCAAGTATATCACATGGTCTCTAAATCCTAAGTAAAAAGAGCAGTATTTCAATGCAACAACACTTAGAGACATCAAAACACCAAATATAGCCAAGACAAATGCAAGGATAAACTCTAATTAGACTATTTTAAGAAACCATAACCCAAAGAGACAATACACAAAGAAAACTATTACAGCAGAAGTGTTCCAGACACCAAGTTGTAATTCAAATCCAAACCAAATCAGCAACCGCTTATCTATGGCACTCCCTCCTCTATAGTAAATGGTAACACCTATGTCACATACTTCTTTCATAACCAGAGAAATACTGAACAAACAGCTCCCCTTTGCAATTTTCCCAAAGACTTGTTTTACTCAAGACAATCCAAAAGAGGGTGTTCTATGGCACTAACTAGAACACAGCAATCCCAAGACATATCACAAGGTGGAAAGAACACAAGTCCTGGAGTCTGGGATTTGTGTTATGGTGCTGTGTTAGAAATGTATTGGTAATTTCAGAAAAATCTCTTCACCTCTCTGGGCCACAATTACTTAACCTCAAAAAAATGAATGAACTGAACTTGATCACTGACACCCCTCTAAGATTTAGAGTTTAAATCTTAACTCTAATGTTTTCCTTTACATTGAAAATCCTAACCTAACAGTTTTACTTCTAAATTATACCATAGCTATTTTTTTTTATAAACATTGCTCCTTTTCCATTCTGGGCCAGGTGCTCCTAAAAACAGAGCATAAGGCCAAAGTTTACATGGAATGTGTACTACCTTAGGTGAAACAGATTTGAGGAAAAAGTAAATGAGATGACAGGGATGACAGCAATTATCAGCAAATACCAGAGGATGCATTACTGAGCAGGCCGTCACTCAGTATCATTAACAACTGAGAGCTCAGTCTGTGGGATCAGCAGGGGAAAATGAAAATATATTCCCCAGATCCTGTCCCCCATGGATCAAAGAAGTGGCCCACCAGAAACCAACTTTCCACCCACCACCCTGCATTTCAGAATAATATTTAAGTGAGCTCTGAGCAAGTCCTGAGGCTCCTCACATAACCCTGAAACATTCTACAATCTCCTAAAAGAGAAAAACCACATTCTATTTACACTTTGTACTCTGTACTGGAACACCAGGTTAGGATTTCAGTGGGTGTCTAACGCTCTGCAGACCCTGCCTGCAGTCCATACCTGGAAGTAATACTACAACCTGGAGGGAATCTGTACGCTGAGGATATAGAGCAGTTGTATTTCAAGCCCTAAGAAACTCTGGATTTGTCGCATCTCTTCTCAAGATTCTGATATGGTTATTCTTTTGCTGGTAATTTCAGCATCTGGACTCTAAATACTTATTTAGAAAAGAATGAAAATGTACATGAAAATAAAATACTACACACACCCTACACCGATATTCTAGATAAATAAAACCTACCTCGAAAGTCCCAGCCTTCAAAAGGTTGACCTGGTCATGCTGAGAGAGATCTCTGAATCCAGGAATACGCTTTGCAAATTCCACCACTTCTTTCACTGCTGGGGTGAAGCTCATTGAAAATTCTTCCCAGATTTCATGCCCAGATTTATGAGGATCCACATATGGAGACTTACTCATTGGACAAACCTATCATGCACAAAACAGAAAAATTCTTAAATTATGAGAGATAAAAAAGAAACTTCAAAAGTGGCATCTCAAATCATTGGAAACCCCAATGTGAAAATAACTCTCAGACACAGATAAAATCTACTAATAATAACACTTTTTCTTCTTCTACTTGCCGCATGTTAGAAAGCCTTATGGCAACCTACTCTGAACAGCAATTAATGTATCACAAAAGAGGCAGCCTACGCTATTTCAAAAACCTGTTGCATGGGTTTAAGAGTTTATTTTTTAACACTGCTGCCACCTTATGCTGGTTTTATGATTTTCAAACAAATTCATACATACATTATTATCAATTATCAGTCCTATTCATTAGTCATGGCAGGTATTATAATTACTATTTCTTAGATAAGGAAATGAGATTCTAAGAAGTTTAGTTAATCTCTCTAAATATAGCTAGAAGTCACAGGCCTAGAACCCAGGCCTTTACTCACTTTACTTTCTTTACTCACTTTTTCCAAGTGGTACAATTACAGTATTATAATTTCAAAGAAGGAAAGATAGTGAGATGCCTCACTTTTCTAAAAAGGTCATTGACAATTTATTTCAATAAACAGTGGTGTGACCAACTGGCTTCCACTTGTTTAATTAGAGAATAATGATGGGAGATACAAGGGGCACCTTCTGTATCAGGATTGGTGAGGAAAACTAGGAAGCCAACAAGGTATAAGAACACTAAAAAAAGATTATGAACAGCCACTGTGTACTCTGTTAGTAAAATCAGCCTTTAAATTTTCACTAAATCCGGGGCGCCTGGGTGGCTCAGTGGGTTAAAGCCTCTGCCTTCGGCTCAGGTCATGATCCCAGAGTTCTGGGATGGAGCCCTGCATCAGGCTCTCTGCTCAGCAGGGAGCCTGCTTCCTCCTCTCTGTCTGCCTGCTTCTCTGCCTACTTGTGATCTCTGTCTGTCAAATAAATAAATAAAATCTTTGGGACGCCTGGGTGGCTCATTTGGTTAAGCAGCTGCCTTCAACTCAGGTCATGATCCCAGTGTCCTGGGATCAAGTCCCGCATCGGGCTCCTTGCTCGGCAAGAAGCCTGCTTCTCCCTCTGCCTCTGCCTGCCACTCTGTCTGCCTGTGCTCGCTCTCTCTCTCTAAGTAATAAATAAATAAAAAATCTTAAAAAAAAATTTTTTTAAGAAATAAAAATAAAAATAAATAAATAAGATCTTTAAAAAAAAATTTTTTTTTTCACTAAATCCATAGGAGATCCAGGAATGGGATGGTTCTATAACCATGGAGAATATCACAAAATTAGAACCTAAATGCTTGTGAATTTTTCCCTCCTTAAGGTAGCCATTAAGTCTAATATAATATAAGATCACCTTTCAGACCCATGGAATCAAATACTTGCAAGTGACAAGAAAAACCTAATAAAAGAATTGGAGTAGTCTCAGCTATTTTGAAAATTAAAAAAGACATTAATTACCTCGCTGTAGAAAATACCAAGCACTATCAAAGGACCTCATGGTTTATACTGGAAATGGTGCAGTACTGCTGTTTTTGATGAAAATTTGGCTGAATATAAACTCTGTACTTTCATGTAGATTGTTGTATTTGATAAAAAAAAAAAAACTTGAATAATATGAATAACATTAACTCATCTCATAAGATGAAGTCTGAGAAAATCCTTAGAAACTACTGTATTAAAATATTTCTAAAATTCTCAAACAGTAAAACACCTAACCATGTTCTATATTCAAAGACCTTTTTTGCATTATAATGGTTAAAGAACCCTCTCCATAGAAATTAAAGGATTACTAACTGTGGCAAGCTAAATGATCAGCCCTTTGAGAAAATCCCAAAGCTAGTAAGATAGTGATTAATCAGAATGCTTAAATGTTGAAAGGGATTTCTAAGAATTGAAGGATCAATTCTACATGACCCATATTTTATTTAAAATTTTAATCCCAATCATAGCATCAATCAAATCGCATGCTTATACCTAGTTCTGTGTGAAATTAGGTCAATCAACAAATGATAAGTATTTGACCTAAAATATTACACAATACTGATTCTGTAAGTCTCAAGTTTTCTGATACCACCCCTGACCCTGAAGTTTGTATACTCCCCACAAATAAAAGAAAACCTTCAAAAGTTTTCCTTGATGCAAGTTGAGGAAAAAAAGTGATTTCATTATACCAGATGCATTCTCCCTCCAGTGTTGCACAGGTAACTATTCTTGTTCTCATTCTGAGAAAATCCATCTATCGAAACTCTATCACATACTCGTTGAGTATAAACATTGGAGAAGTTCATACAATGTCCATTTGCAATACAAATGGCATGCCCATTTGGGTAATGCATTATGTTCCTCCCTTTGTACTGTCCATTGAGGTGCTGCTGGCTCTCACTACATGGAAAATGGCTGCTAAGCCCACTGCCACAATGGTCATGATTTAAATTATACTGCTCCATGCTCTTGGGAATCCGTTCTCTCTGAGGCTGCATGGTCTCTGCTGAGTTTTCTCGCTGCTCTTGATTATACATAAAGGTATCCTTGTGCGCCCTGGTCACCATGCCAATCACTTCATCCTTTGCAAAATCAGAAGAGGGAGAAGAGCTTTTGATGTTTTCTTGTTCCAGCTGGGGCTTAGGTCGCAGCTGTTCCTGGGCTGGTAAGGCTGTCTGTTCATGATGTTCCAAAGTGTCATTCTGCAAATGACCACTGAACTGGCTGTTCATCATAGTCTTCATTGCACTCTGCATTTCAATTAGCATCCTCTGTTTTTCACGCTTAGGAATACGACCAAACCGAACAGCTATTAAAGAAAAAGATATTTAACATCTATATTCTAAATAAGACCTGTTCAATCAAATGAATAGCACCAAATTATCTCTGTTAGCTATGGCCTCTAGTGATACAAATAAAAAATATCTGCATGTTTCTGGCCCAAATTATTCCAAATTTGCTGGTTGTATATATATTTTTTTAATTTTTTTTTTTAGATTTTTATTTATTTATTTTGACAGAGAGGCAGGCAGAGAGAGAGAGAAGAGGAAGCAGGCTCCCCGCCAAGCAGAGAGCCCGATGCGGGACTCGATCCCATGACCCCAGGATCATGACCTGAGCCAAGGCAGAGGCTTTAACCCACTGAGCCACCCAGGCGCCCCTGCTGGTTATATTTTTAATGTTACCACAGTAAGTGGAAAGGAGAAAAATATTTCATTTTTCTCCCAAAATAGAACTAAGAGAAGATCTATGTCTTGGGTTTTTAGGAGCAAAACTTTAAAAATTTGAAATTAACTAAAAAAAATCACAGTTTGAGGCAGATCAGCAATACTACGCAGCACCTATGAACAAGGCTGAAGGCTGCGTTTTCAAGAAGGCAAATGGGAGAGGCACCTGGGTGGCTCAGTGGCTTAAAGCCTGTGCCCTTGGCTCAGGTCATGATCTCAGGGGCCTGGGATCGAGCCCCGCATGGAGCCCCGCATCGCATCGGGTTCTCTGCTCGGCAGGGAGCCTGCTTCCTCCTCTCTCTCTCTGCCTGCTTCTCTGCCTATTTGTGATCTCTGTCAAATAAATAAAATCTTTAAAAAAAAAGAAGAAGAAGAAGAAGGCAAATGGGAGGGGCGCCTGGGTGGCTCAGTGGGTTAAAGCCTCTGCCTTCCGCTTGGGTTGTGATCCCAGGGTTCTGGGATAGAGCCCTGAAGATCGAGCGCCCCACCGCCCCACCCCCCGACCCCTGGCCGGGCTCTCAGCGGGGAACCTGCATCCTCCTCTCTCTCTGTTGGCCTCTGCCTACTTGTGATCTGTCTGTAAAATAAATAAATAAAATCTTAAAAAAAAAAAAAAAGAAGGCAAATGGGATTCAGCCACACCCAGCCATTAATGTTAATGAAACCTAGTAGGTACAAGTACTCCCTGAACATCTAACCTTTGTCAATTCATTTTTGTCACCCTATTCTCGAGACCCAACTATTAAATGATCTGCTCTTGGGGTGCCTGGGTGGCTCAGTCATTAAGCATCTGCCTTCAGCTCAGCGGGAGGCCTGCTTCTCCTTCTCCCACTCCCCCTGCTTGTGTTCCCTCGCTCTCCCCCCCCCCCCCAACCCCCCCCCCCCCCGCAATAAATAAATAAATAAATAATCTTAAAAAAAAAAAAAAGGATTAGCTCTCTCCCTTTCCAGCTTTTTTAAAAGAGAAAATCTTTTTTAAAAAAATTTTTAATTAAAAAAAAAACACAGCCAATAGAAATGCAGTTATTGGAAATTTTGCTGGATTTTAATTAAAATCAATGAAACAAAAATTAAATCATTCATCCTCCATTATTTTAGAGACCAAGTTTTAGAATGTGTTCTGTCTCCAACATTCCTATCCCTGAGGGACAGAAAAGAAAAGCTTTCTAATCTAATATTTATATGGAGATAATAAATATCCAATATACCCACCCAGCAAGAACTCCTTGCTAATCTAATTGTAGCCTCTGACATTATTGCTATCATGGACAATTTTATCATGTTTTACTCTACCTCTACTCCCTCCTTCACAAATGATTGCCATTTCTGTTCTTTTGAGGAAATCACAATATCCACCAACTTTGGATCAGTATTTTCAATAATATTTAAAAAGAAGTGTTCAGGCAAATGAAATCCAAAACATTAACTGCTGAAATCCATTATTCAAGAAGCTCTATTACAAACAGTGTTTGTGTAATATATTTATAGTAACTTAAGGGACTGCTTAAGTGATGCTTCCCTAGATAAGTATCAGGTTCATCCTTAGCAATTAATTAATTAATCCTACTAAACTAATTAATTTATTTATTAATTAGTAATTAATTAATCCTACTAAACTAATCCCTCTGAAAACCTCATATTCTTCTGTGATGTTACTTAAAACTGAATGAGACTATCCAAAAGTGATTTTCATAAGCATAATAGAAGAGTCAAATGTTCCAGTGATGTCATTCACAGAAAATACTAATAGTCCCACAAATTAACTTTTATTTTTTATGGGAATGGATCGTGCCAGAATCGCCTCCACTCCAGAGCCTACTGTTCCTTTCAATTTTGTATCTCTTTTCAACGTATTCAGAACCAAACCCTAAAAGCACATTACAGTCTCAGTGCTAACAAAGTCATAGAGGTAATTCACATAGGAGAAATGGATCCCTCAGAAATGCTAAGAAATCAATGAGAAAGAGCCAAGGATTCCTATATTCAAAAAAAAAATGAGGAGCGCCTGGGTGGTTCAGTTAAGCCTCCAACTCTTGATTTCAGCTCAGGTTGTGATCTGGGGGTTATAGGATCAAGCTCTATGTTGGGCTCCTCACTGGGCATGGAGCCTGCTTGAGATTCTCTTTCTCTCTCTCCCCAACCCCCTCTCTCTCTTTTCTCTCTCAAAAAAAAAAGAGAGAGAGAGAGAAAATGAATTCTTTTTTTAGGAAATAAAGTATTCAAACTGTATACTAAAAAAAAAAAAAATGGGGGGGAGGGTTACAAGAAGTCCCAAAAGAGAGCCAAAGCTTTTTTTCCAGGGTGATAACACTAAAATTTAACTTTAATGAATTTAGCATCTTACAAGGCATCAAAATGTGTTTTCTAAAATACACTTCACTCTAAGCACAAGAAGGCCACTGGTAACTTGCCTATAGGTCTGGTTTATGCTGAGGAATAAAAGCCTAGCTCCGTATGTTTTAGGAAGAGTACTCGTTAAAGTGGGAACATACCATCTCTTGACATTCCAACAGACAGACACTTTTTGAAGCGACACTGCTGACATCTGTTTCTATTCATTCTCATTATAGAACAGTTTTCATTCTTCAGGCACTTCTTGTACTGAATGTTTTGCTGAATGCTTCTCCGAAAGAAACCCTAAGAACAAAGGAAGATGTACTCAGCCATTTAAAAACATCCAGATGAAATCCTTGTGAGCACTCCCCCCACAACTATAGAGTATTTTACTAGCTACCTGGAAAATAATTCTGGCTTAGAACACAGGGATACATAATACTGACACACAGAATTTAACTGGATTCTTACTGTTATTAGTAAGCACCTATGCCTACTAGCCAACCAAAACTTTCCTTCCCTTTCTTCCCTCTGGAGAATCTTGGAACTTGCCGAACACCCCTTCATCACACTTCACCCTGTTACTGGCCTCTGCCTGAAGCTACACTTTCCAGTCCAAACTTTAATCACACATAAATCATAAAACTCTAGAAATATGAATGATTTTTAAAGAGTTGACAGAGAAAAGTGTTCCATAGCTGTAATTCCCTCACTAGAACCCAGAACTTTCCTGGATCATTACCTGCTAACACCAGCAAGATCTACTTGCATGTGCCAGATGTTCCTGAATACTTGTGAGCAACAGGTACATGTGACACCACATACCCACAGAGCTGCTAGTGATCCAAGGAAAGACAGTTCCCAGCTAGATGGCTACAAATAACTGCCTTTACTATACTAACAATTTAAGAATATGTTCTGTGATGGGTCTTCAAAGAGCTCCAGCTTCACGGCCTCAGGAAAAACAGAGAAATCAAGAACACAGCTATCAAAATTTTAAGCTGCAGTTTCCTTTAATATCATAACTAACCACACATTTCATGAATCTGTATAATTTTGAACTACAACATTTTAAAAATTTTATTATTGCAATATTATATGTGGACACTAAAATATCTGAACTAGACACATCTCTAAGAGGCTATAGAACAATTAGGTGTATTTATCAAGGACACACAATAGGATCCTTTGTGCTTTTGTTTCTTTAGCAATTCAGTGAAAATGATGCCTGCTCTACAATTACTTCACATTTTTATTAAGAAAAAAAAGAGTAAACAGAATTTACAGAATTTTTTAAGCAGTATGAAAAGTACTACTTCTGTATTAAATACTGACTAGTCTTGTGAAGTGACCCAGCCATTAAGAGCTACAAAACTCACAATTTATTCAGGGCTACCCTAAAAAATATTTCTTCTCCCATCATGTATATTCTTCATCTTGCTCACCCATCGTATCTTGCCAAACTGGATTTCTACAACTGGCTTTCAGTCAGAAAACAGCAAGAGCAACTGTCTTGGCCATATTAATTTCTGATGCTCAGGAGAAATAGTTGTGTCAGATTTTTTAAAAAGAGAGAGAGATTCCCTGGATGTAAGTAGGAGGTAAAGACTATCTCACTTGGAATTAGCTGACCCTCAAACCAAGAATTAGTCAACGAATCTTAAAAATAAAATGAGGTTTCTCAAGTGTTCAATTTATATTCAAGATTCTTTTACTCATTTGGCATTACTTCTGAAGATCTACATTTTTACAAGTATGTGGGAATTATTCCCAACTCCTAATACCTGATATATCAGAATGTCAAAGTTTGGTTTAAACTAAGCCAACAAGGCAGCAGTGCCTTGTCTGTTTTGCACCCTGCTATTTCCCCACTACCTGGAATAGTACCTGATACATTAATGAATAAGCATCTGTGCACTTGGTTTCATACCACAATTAAGTTTGAGCAAGATAGCGAATTTATTTTGATCAAAATCTTAAAGAAAAAAAAATATTTTCACTGAATTAAAAATACATTTTCAAAACAAGTTACATTTGTATACTACATAAAATATTTAAAATCTTAAGAGTAGCTTCTCTCATCCTCCCAGGTTATCAATTATGGAAACTGGCCAAGGCTAACTCCAATTTCTTTAATCCCAGAATCAGTAGCTTACCTTACAGCCTTCACAAGCATGAACTCCATAGTGGAATCCTGACGCCACATCCCCACAGACTTTACACAGTAGAACCATGCCACTAAATTCTAAGACACAAAGAGACACAAAAGTATAAAGCTGGAAGAAAAACTTCAACTGTTTGTTTTCTTTCCAACTGATTCCAATTTATTTTATTCAACTTATAAGTACTTTCAAAAGATACCAATCTACTTTTACAATGCAAAAGAAAAATCTTTACACCAAATTAAGAAAATCCAAAGAAATCTTAATTTTCTTTTAAACACAGTTTATGGGACTGCCAAAAATATCTCTGAGAGCCTGATGATTTTGAACATACACTGAAATTCTATAAATCTAGAGTTACTTTACACCATATATATGCAACCAGAATTAAAAACAATTCTCCTCAGACAGAACAGGCAATTAACAGAGGCGTGAACACATGTCTCCACAGGCTGCTATATGATGCACAGTTCAATTCACCTAACAGGCACCATTCCTCCCCTGTATCAGCCCATCTTATGTCCACATTCACTTAGGGATCCAAATTCCACCACTCATTTAGTTAACCCAATGCTGCTTTGTTTTCTAATCCTCAATGTTCCTAGCTCCAACTTCATGAAAGCAAACCCCTTCCCATAACAAGTACTCTGTTCTAGAATTTAGTACCCAGAGTTCAGAAGAAAGGCAACTGTGAAAATGTGGTAACAGGGGATACCCTAGAGGAAACACGGTCAGGCACAGTGCAGGTCACATTTCTTGCTCTGTGGCAAGAACCAATTTGACAACTCCTAGGCTGTAACTTTTAAAATCATCACTGATTTCTTACCTAACTACTAAACTATGATTACCCAAAAGGGGGTGAAATGACACCCAAATGAAAAACCGATAAAATAAACCCCACCTGCAATTAATGGCACCAACCTTTGAAAATTAAAGTAACTTACTTGTCACTCCACTATGACTCTTTGTCATCCCAGGTGCACTCGATTTGCTTTTCATAGAACAATCTATTCGATCATTCTTCAGGATGCCTTCAATATTGGAGAGATCACCATTTTTGGGATTACCATTGTTATCAGAATTTGAGCTATTTGGAGAAGACGGAACAGAGGAGGAGGAGGACTGGAAACTGTTCTCAGAACCCTCACTGTGACAAGAGGCAGGGCTAGAGGCTGAGCTGGAAGAACTGATATAGGCAATCACACCTCCTAGAAAAAGGAAGAATTCAGATAATTAGATACATGACAATATATGTTTTCTACTTTTCCAAATCTTAACAGTAAAGTCACTAACTTTAGAAACAGGTTGCTGACTAAATATCCACTTAACCTGGGGCGCCTGGGTGGCTCAGTGGGTTAAAGCCTCTTGCCTTCAGCTCAGGTCATGATCCCAGGGTCTTGGGATCGAGCCCCGCATTGGGCTCTCTGCTTGGCAGGGAGCCTGCTTCCTCCTCTCTCTCTGGCTGCCTCTCTGCCCTACCTGTGATCTCTGTCTGTCTATAAATAAATAAAATCTTAAAAAAAAAATATCCACTTAACCTAAAAGGAGAAAATAACTTATTTCCTTATCTCCTATTCTTCCTGCTTCCACAAAGCTCGAAGCACAGATCACTTCCACTGATTCAAAAAATAAGAAGGTTCTCACTGGCTTAATTATTGTGAGCACACAAAGATGCAAACCTAAAGCTTTTCATTTCCTGGGTTGTTGTTTGGTTTTTTGTTTTTTTGTTTTTTTTTTTTTTAACCTAAAAGGAATGAGAAACTTTCCTGACTGACTACATAGCTTAGAGTAAGCAAACTGTTTTTGCCATGAAGAAGTCTGCTTCTGGTCCGTCCTCTCTCTGCCTCCTTCATTACAGTGACACAATCCTAGAAACAATGAGTTCGTTTGCCTCCACCAGCGCTTGGCTAAAACATAAGTTAACCAGGAACAGATGTAACATTTGGAACTCCAGATAACTGATGTCAAAATGGGGAACCCTTCATAGCAGCTGTTCCCCTAATCTTTCCTCAAAGATCCCTGAAAACTTCTATAACTGTCCACAAATCACCAGTTCTATGTTCCTCCTTCCCCACCCGCTTCTGCCACTGGCCTTGCAGACACATTTATCAGTAAACAGCTCTTAAAGAATCCAGACTCACCACCTGTTCTCTGACTTGCTATTTCCAGTAAATGTTATAAGAGCCTGAAAGAATGCATGCTATAAGAGAATAACTTTAAGGCTGACACTAGTTCTCTCTCCATAGAGCTACTCTCAAAACACTACTCAGGACCTCACCAATATAACCTCCACAACCCTGGTGAAAACTGGTCTTGGCCTCTTAGAGATTGTAAACCTCCCAGGTTAAGAAATAGTATTTAAAAGAGTATAATTTCAGGGGCCCCTGGGTGGTTCAGTGGGTTAAGGCCTCTGCCTTTGGCTCCGGTCATGGTCCCGGGGTCCTGGGATCGAGCCCCGCATTGGGCTCTCTGCTCGGTGGGGAGCCTGTTTTCTTGTCTCTCTCTGCCTGCCTCTCTCTGCCTACTTGTGATCTCTGTCTGTCAAATAAATAAATAAAATCTTTTTTAAAAAAATAAATAAATAAAAGAGTATAATTTCAAACATCTTCCCTCAAAAACATAAAATGCTACAAGTTATCCCACAGCCAAATATATTATTTTTCCAAATCCCAGGCCAAACAACTAATTCTCAACTTTTCTGCCAAGATCTACTGTGATTTCTTTTCCTCTTTCTTCTATCACCAACAAACATTTATGGGCCTTTTCAATGTGCTTCAGATACAAAGGTAAAATTATCTCTGTCACTGAGCTCTTGTTTAAATCTACTATTTACCTGTTTCCATCTCTTTCTCAACTAGACTATAAGCACCTAAGGGCACAGTGTCTCCTAATTTTCTATACATGCTTTAAAAGTAATAAGCCTGCCATAAATATTTTTAAGACCTACTTCCCTGCCTCTGTGAAGCCCACATTTAATTACACAGACACATCCCAAATATCACAAAGCTTTACTAGAAAGTCACAAAACAGGGCATTTCTGAAAACAATCTGGGTAATTATACAGAGTAGTAAGTGAAGAGTTCTCCACATTCCCTAAGTGATAACTGCAACTTAAGCATTCACTCTGAAATAAACTTCTCTGCTAATGAGAAATGATTCCCCAATCTTTTTTTAGATAAAAGCCACACTTCTCACATTTTATAAGTCAACACACACACATACACGTGCGCGCACACACACACACACACACAGCAAAATGCTAAGGCCAAAACAATTCCAAATAACAGAAAGACACTTACACTTACACAGAAGAAAAAAAAAAATGGGCAGGGGGATTTTAGATCACTTTTAGTCTGTTGTGTTGAAATAAGATACCAGACATGTATTTAAGTACCGATTATACATATCGAGGATGGGAAGTTCCTGAGAAGTAAAGTGAAACCGTAACTCTTAGGGATTTTTGGTCACAACCTGAAAGAGAAGTTAAAACAGCACTACCATGCCAAGAAAAATACAATAGTATTCATCATACACAAATTTAATATGCATAAATGCAACTAAATGTACCTGAATTTTGAAGATAAAAAACACAATGTGGAGAATTCCATCCACTTTTCCATTCATTAAGCATACACCTGCTATTAGTGTTGGAAGTTGGAGGTGTGACTGTCTTTCTAGACTAACCCACTTCCCAAATGTTCTCTTGGCATGTGCTTATCATCTTCCCAGAGCGAAGCCAGAGCTTCATGATTAATATTAGACCTGTGTGCTCCCCACCTATAAACCAGTCATTCTCAAAGTGTGGTCCCTAGACCAAGAGCTTCAGCATCACCTGCAAATCTGTTAGAAATATATCAAGTTCTCAAGCCCCACTCCAGATCTACTGAATCAGAAACTTTTATCAACCTCTTAGTGAAACTGATACACAATAAAGTAGTTACACAGTAAAACCAGGACTGTCACAAGCCAATGTCTTTATCTGTGTTCAATGGAAGAAAATGCAACAAAGGGTAATTTTTTTAAGTTTTAGTTATTTATCTGAGAGAGACAGAAACAGAGAGAGCATTGGGGGGGGGGGGGGGTGACCAGAGGGAGAGGAAGAAGCAGGCTCCCTCTGAGCAGTGAGCCAGATGCTGGGCTTGATCACAGGACCCTGGGATCATAACCTGAGCCGGAGGTAGATGCTCAATCAATGGAGCCACCCAGGCACCCCAGTGACCAAGGGTAATTTTGATAATAGAAATGTCATCTACTGCTGATTCTGAAAGCTCCTAAAACTCCAAACACAAGGTGGAAAAATTTCCTAAGTCTGAGTTTATTCTCATCATCCAGAGAAATTATGTAAAATATGTATCATAAGAACCACCTGGTACTTTTTCAAAGTACATGTTTTCAAGGCTCTGCCCAGACTAGTGAAGGCTCCTTAGGAATGATCATTTTTAATTTTTAACAAGTTCCCCAGGCAATTCTTTGCACACTGAAGTTTAAGAATAGCTACAATCACTGAATTAAAGCACAAACTGGTTCATAATTTTAAAAGTTGATGTTTTCATTGACATAACTGCCTGAATACCCTAATACCCTAAATATACTGTGAATCCAGAGATAAACAATTCTAACTTGGAAGGCTAACAAATGTCATGTTACCGGGTAAAACCACTGTGCCATCTGTTTTCATAAAATTTTAGAGATCTGAAGTTCACATTAGAAATTCCAGGTGTTAGCAAACTGCTACTTTTTTCACATGTCTACACACTCAGGATAGAATGCAAAGGGATATATTATCCTTAGTCTTCAATAAACTCCCAAATGAACATCTCACAGCTATTTATCTTACCTAAAGTACTACCACTTTAGGTGGTAAATTCACTTCCTTACATCTAAAGATAGTAAAGATGAGAAGTGATGGTTTTCCTTAAAGTATGGTTTTCTTAGGGCCAGCTTTTGAGAGAGCCATTTGTGTTCACTGGTCTTCTGACTACCTCACCTTAGAAATAAACTTGCAGAAATCAGAGCTATCCCAATGGCTTAATAACTGTTTTAAAACACCAACTGGCCAATGGAAGGTATTGTTATTAACTACCCCAAATCACCTTCCTTTCAAAACCGCCAAAATCAAACCAAAGAAAAATTACTGAGCTACTATCAATCCAGTTAATATCCAATTCCTACCTTTACGGAGTTTAACAATCCTTTTCAGCAAGCATTTGTGCCAGGAACCATGGTATCAAAGATGACCCACCTAGAAGCAGCTACATTCTCCTAGCAAGACCTTCAACATTGATTTAGTTGTCTTAGCAACCACTCTTGCTACCAGACACCAATCT
This sequence comes from Taxidea taxus jeffersonii, assembly GCA_003697995.1. NCBI lineage: Eukaryota > Metazoa > Chordata > Mammalia > Carnivora > Mustelidae > Taxidea > Taxidea taxus. The sequence continues at coordinate 24,093 of ML111124.1, forward strand.
ACTGACCTGAAGGTTAGTGACCCAAACAGTTACATTTTAATTTCCTGGAAAGTTAAGGAGTACATCTAATAGTTCCTCAACCCACTGAAGAAAGGGAAGTGAAAACTGCAAGTCCCCAAGTACCTACTGAATACCAGGAATAAAGTGACACAACTCCATATCACATTTTGACCCACAAGCATTTACTTCCATTATCCCATTTTTCACAGGAGGAACTCAGAGCTCAGAGAGGCTTAAGTGGCAGGGCCAGGGTTGAAGGCCAAGGCCAGAGTATAGATTATTATCTCTTACTGTGAAGACCTGGGCAAGCAAGTCACTTTCAATCTCTCTAAAACTGAGTCACCTTCTATAAAATGGGAATATCTGCCAGAATTATTATAAGACTGAAATGAAGTGGTGTTCATAAAAGGGGATTATTAAAGTGTTTTTTACCTACATGATTTTCAACGATAAAGCAAGAAAGGTAAAAATCCCGAACCAGCAAGTCCCAACACTTCCAGAAACAGGCAGTACTTCTTAGATGTCTCAAGCTAAAATTAGCTGAAGCAGTCTTCTCTATTTTTAGTTGGGAAAAAAAAAATCCCTGGAGCTGGGCCAGGTTCCCAGGCAAGGGCTTACCCAGTGGTCAACTTCAAGCCAGAAGTCAATATCTAATTTTATACTGCTGGGAAGCACTTACTGTTCACCATTTATTGTGTTTTCTTACCCCAATTCTAGGCTTGCCCATCACCAAAACCTTCTCACTCCCACTGCCCACCATCCTGGAAAGTATGCTTGAATTCAACTCATGACTGTGCCTTGTGACTTAGAATGAAACAGATTTACCATCAAGAAGCTTCAGTCTTCTCATTTTAAAAGTAGGTTACTAATAATTTCTACTCACAGGATAGTAGAATAGATCTAACTTTCCAACGTGTCCTGAATGTCAGGGCTCTAGAGAACATGGTCCTTTCCCTAAAAAGCCTTATAGACCAAAGGAGGAAACAGCTGTGTTAACCATTCACTCCCCTGCATTGTGAGTACGTTTCATACAAATTACTGTGAACTGCTGAGGCTGACACAAGAGCACTCTGGAGGGCAAAGATCAAAAGGGGCAAACACAGCCAAGATGACAGTAAATGGGGTCTTGAAGAACAGACAAGTTATTTAGTGATGTACCATGTAAGAGAGTTAGGAAAACAAATAAAAAATGGGATGACGAGGGGTGCCTGGGTGGCTCAGTGGGTTAAGGCCTCTGCCTTTGGCTCAGGTCATGATCCCAGGGTCCTGGGCTCTATGCTCAGCAGGGAGCCTGCTTCCCTTCCTCTCTCTCTGCCTGCCTCTCTGCCTAGTTGTGATCTTGATCTGTCAAATGAATAAATACATTTTTTTTAAAAAAAATAGGATGACGAAACCAACCGGTCTTATTTTGTAAAATAGTGTTTTCTGTCTCCATGTAAATTACCAGGGGAAGTAGGAGATTGGGAAGACACAAGTGTAACCTAACATCTGGGGGAGAAAAACAGTTTGACTAGCAACAAGACTAAAAGAGGAATGACAAGATTAGGAGGCTTTACTAACACCCACCCTTTTCCATCAGCTACGACCCTATACCACTGCAAACCAAGTGGATCCACATAGTTATTTCCTTTACCCCCAAGAAGACAGGACCACCAAAATGTGCATATGTTATCACATGTTATGTGGGCTTAGACCTAATACAGCATAGTAGCTTATGTTCCCCAAGTGGACTTTGTGGATTCAAAATCTGGCTCCAACACTTGCCTGAATAAGTTAATTAAGTTCAATACTTAGCTCTTCATCTTCAAATGGTAACAGTACCTGCCTTCACAGAATTAAGCTGTGGTATCAAAGAAGTGACACATGTAAAGGGCCTGGCACAAAGTAAGTACTCAGCCAATACTGGTGATTATTATTTTACCATCATACTTAAGAGTTCAATTAGAAGAATTCAAACAAAATTAACCCTCCTATCCTTTCTTCTTTCCTTTAATTTTGAGTGTGTCATATGGACCCAGTGGTTTCCCTGGAGGTTATTTCCACACTATCTTCTGAATATCTTAACCCCCTTCACTAGTCAAGCAACTTGCTACTTCACTTCTAAGTCTTCCCAGAATCTTGCTGTTTCTCTTTTTTCTCTTCAACTGACTTCTTTACAGTTACTGCTCTCAGACATTTTTTTTTCCAAGTTAGAAATACAGGTTTGTAAAGACAAGAATGAACTATGTGGGAATGTTTTTCCAATTTTTAAAAATGTTAATTACAGCTATAGTTATGAAGTTTGTGCTGTGAGTTATCACTTACTTTAAAGAACCTGGTATATTCACCCAAAATCTGCGACAGAAAAGTATACAGTCGATTTCTGCCACTTCACTATTTCACATCTGCATTAGTCATGGGTATGTAAAGACACAATATGTCATGACAGATGAAATGGTCATTGGCTGAATGTGCTGTACTGACACAATGATATCAACCAAAGGGATGGCGTGCCATACAGACTGAATTTGGCCCCACCCTAAGGGCCAATCTGAAGGAAATTACAGGGAATGCTTACCAATACTCCCTCTAACAGATATATGGCAGAAACTGTCAAATGTACTAGGTAACTACCTAAAACAGGTTGAAAATGGAGCCAAAAGGAACAAGAGAAAATTTAAGAAAACTGCTAATCCCTACACGTTACAGCAAACAATTATCTGCACAATGGCTAAAACCTAGCTTCAAAATAGTTCACATAAAAAGGTCCTAGTTGATCGCAAGGTTACTATGAGTCAGCAAAGCCAATAAGCCACAAAAGCACAGCCTTCCTGAGAATTCATTTGCAGCAGAATCCAAAACTTGGAACTTGGAAACTGTCCAACCATTTCCGCAGGAGCCTGTTCACCTCTAGGTGCTACAGCCCTAAAGGCAACATGGATGATCAAAACAACACTACAAGAACAAAGTAATAAGAACCGAAAATGGACGGGACGCCTGGGTGGCTCAGTTGGTTGAGCAGCTGCCTTCGGCTCAGGTCATGATCCCAGCGTCCTGGGATGAGTCCCACATCGGGCTCCTTGCTCGGCAGGGAGCCTGCTTCTCCCTCTGCCTCTGCCTGCCTCTCTGTCTGCCTGTGCTTGCTCTCTCTATATATATAACAAATAAATAAAATCTTAAAAAAAAAAAAAGAACCGAAAATAGAAGAAGCAGGGTGATATGTTCAACAGTTATCCAAAGGAAGTTTTATTATCTGTAGCTCCAAAAGGCAAGATTAAAATCAGTGATACTGTTCCAGGAAGGTTCAAACCAGACGAAAACTTTCTAGCCTCCTGAACTAGTCCACCTTACAAGGCTACAAATCTGGAAGAATTCATGCATGCTGAAAGCTGGGTTGAAAAGGTTTAACCTAATAATCTCTAAATTCTTATCAAGCAAAAGTGTAATTCCGTGACAGATTACCCAATTTTTTTAAAAAAACACCCTCGAAGGCTAAACAGACCCAGAGGTAATTAAAACACAGAAAATTTTCTTTATTTCTACTATTGGTGAAAAACTCACATTTGTTTTCAAGGTATGGTTTTTTAAAAGTGTGTATACATATAAAAATATTTACTTAAAACTTAGAAAATATAAACTGGCTTTCTTTTTAATTCAAATTCAATTAGCCAATATATAGCACATCATTAGTTTAAGATGTAGTGTTCAATAATTTATCAGTTGCGTGTAACACCCAGTGCTCATCACAAACTGGCTTCTTCTGTAACCTCACTGGCCTCAGGTGTAAAGACCATCAATGAGGGCAGACAAAAGGTGAGAAGGGAGTACAGTATTGTTCTGTGACGCCGTAGCAGGAAACGTTAACTAGAAAAATATAAAGCCGAATTCTTGATCAGGTTCAAGAAAGGTCGGCAACCAATGAGTTTTTAAAAATCAACTTAAATAAACAATGACCAGTCCGTCCTAAAGTCCCAGGGTCACTTAGGATCACCTGAGTCATCCCGACCCTACGTGAGATGATTAGCTATCGGTATGACCTACAGGCTCCCAGCCCAAGGAAATTTTCGAGCCTTTTTTAATGACTGAAGGTGTGTAAGACAGGTCACGTCCTAGAGCAACCATTTTTCCAGGAAATACTGAAGCAGCATCATAACAAGGGCGGGTGCCGTCCCAGCTACCAGACATTGCTCGCCATATAAGCACCTCAGAACTCCGAGGGGTCTCGCCTTTGGGAAGCACCGAGTCTTCCCCCCAAAGAAACCTCTCTCCGCCTGTGGCGCATTCTGGCTCCACACTTCTTCCTCAGTATCCCCAAAATCTGCGGCCAGTGCAGTCTGCCTAGCCCCGGCTCCTGACGCTGGGGTGGCAACGGGTGCACTGCGGCGTCCGCGTCCGCCGCGGGACCGGCCGGGCGCGGGGTTCACCGCACGCGCACGCGCGGCCTCCTCCGCAGTGTGCAACCCCGCGGGGGAGGAGGGAATCGCTGCCACGTCACAGCCCGGAGGGTTCCAACGGGGCGGAGCCTCCCGGAAGGCTGCGGCGCTCCCCGCCGGCGCGCGCGCGCACCCACCCCCACGTGTCCCTGCGGCCCCGGGGAATGTGGGTCACCGAGCCGAGCGGCCTCACGTGTCCCCGCCCGCCACCGCCGCCTCAGCGCCCATTATGTAATGCCGCGTCACGAACCCGCCCAGCCAACCGGCGCCCGCGCGCCGCCGAACGTAAACACAGCGCGCACGTGGCTCGCGCGGCCCGGCCATGTGAGGGGGGGGCCGGGCCGGCGCCGCCGGGCCGCGCTGCGGCGTTGCAGGGAGCCAGGAGGGCGGCCGTGGAGCGGCCCGGGGGGCGACGCGGGAATCGAGCCCGAGCCATACGCACCGCACGGCGGCCCACCCCAGCAGCCCTAGGGTTACCCCCGCCGCCGCCCGCTGAAGTGCCCCAGCGGGATCCGAGCGCCCCTCCGCCGTGCCCCCACCCGCCGCAGTCCTGCTCTTACCCGCATTCACCTCCATGGTGCCCTCCGGGAGGGAACCGAGGCTGCCCGTTTCCCGCAGAGGTGGCAGCGCCGCCTCCGCCTCAGCGCCGCGCCGCCCCGGGCAGGAGGCAGCGGTGGTCGCGGGGCCCCCTCATGGGCAGGGTGGGCGGTGCGCCCGGGACCCGGGCCCCGCGGCCAGAGAGCAGGCTGCACTGAGAGAGGGCGGCGGCGGCCGGCGAGCGGCGCTCCTCGCGGAGTCCCTGACAACAAAAGCGGCGGCGCGGCGGCTTCCTGCAGCCAGCGCACCGCGGCGGCGAGGGCGGCTGACGGGGAGGGCAGCTGCGACCATGTGACCCGCGCACACACCCCCTCCCTCCGCCCGCCCCTCCGCCGGCCGCAGCGGCGACTCCGCCCCCTCACCGCCGCCTCCTCTGCCTTTCCCGTGGCTTCTGGGTTCTCGTCTTACTTCCTTTGGCCCACTTCCCTATCCCCTCCTCCCCAGATCCCTTTTCCTCCTTCCCCTCCACCCTCCCCTCCAGGCCCACCTCCGGTCTCGGACTGGGAGTCCCCTCCATGTCCTCCTCCTCACTCCCCCCTTCCCGTGACACCTCAGGTCACCTCGGATGGTTACCAAGGACCGCCCAGAGGCGCCAAACTGACCGACCTTTCGGGACCCCGGACTGGGCCAACCCGACCTCCCCACAGGTCGCGCGCTCCCCCCACGTCCTTCCCCGCCCCCAACAGACCTTTAAACGCTGGACACTTTGCGGTAGAACCCATTTCTCTCCAGTCTACACCCTTTGGGTTATTTCATCCAATCCCATAGCTTAAATAGACCTGTGTTCAGAGCCTTGCCAGATTTGAATTTCAAACCGAGACCTCTCTGAGCTCTAGATTCCCACTCTTGGCATCCCGTTTGATTATGCCCCCTTGATGTCCCTTAAGCATCATAAATTAAAGGTGTAGTCAGGGGTATACATGTGTTAACACTCAGTGATTGCACACATAAGATTTGTGCACTTCACCTTGTGTATAAATTTTACATCCAAAGAAAAAAGCTGGAAATAAATGACATGTATGCTGAAGTATGCAGAGGGAAGCCCATTGATGTCTGCAACTGAAACGTATTACAAAAATAAAATGAGGGGCGCCTGGGTGGCTCAGT
>ML111124.1:30608-88374 GCA_003697995.1 Taxidea taxus jeffersonii
GGTTAAAGCCTCTGCCTTCAGCTCAGGTCATGATCCCAGGGTGCTGGGATTGAGCCCCGCATCGAGCCCCGCATAGGGCTCTCTGCTCAGCAGGGAGCCTGCTTCTCTCCTCTCTCTCTGCCTACCTCTCTGCCTACTTGTGATCTCTGACTGTGAAATAAATAAAATCTTTAAAAAAAAAAAAAGTAAAATGAGCTGATGGCATGGATAAATGGATAGAAGTATATTAAGATGGCAGTTGTAGATGTTATAAATGGGTATTCATAAAACTATTTTCCAGTTTGCTCTTTGAATATGTTCAGTACAAAATGTTGGAGGAAATGTAATGTGTAAAACATTTTTAGATGTACCACACTCCTTCTTCTGTGCCCCCAGTCCATTACATACACACGTTTGTTCCTTCTCCATCTCCATCTTTATGGCAAATCTGCCAGTTCCCGGAACAAGCAAATTGGATTTCTTCTGTCTTGTGTGTGTGTGTGTGTGTGTGTGTGTGTGTGTGTGTCACTCTGCCTTCTATACCCTATTTGATAAATTAACAAATCTGAGCTATTCTACCTTCATATGTCTTCAATTTCTATGCTTCTCTCCATCAACATTGCTATTACTCTAGATCAAACGACCATCATCTCTTGCCCCAGCTACTCTAATAGTTCACTAAATGGAGAGAGGGACTATTCCTTGCATCCATCTACAGTCATTTCTCCCTCTCAGGGTGTCATTTTTTTTAAAAGATTTTATTTATTTCAGAGTGTCATTTTTTAAATGTAAATGAGATCAGTTTACTCAAAACCCTCCAAATAGCTCCGTATTGCACTTTTTTTTTAAGATTTTATTTATTCATTTGTCAGAGAGAGTGAGCACAGGCAGACAGAGTGGCAGGCAGAGGCAGAGAGAGAAGCAGATTCCCTGCCTAGCAAGGAGCCCGATGCGGGACTCGATCTCAGGATGCTAGGATCATGACCTGAGCCTAAGGCAGCCGCTTAACCAACTGAGCCACCCAGGCGTCCCTCCATATTGCACTTTAAGGAAACTCCAATGCCTCAGCCTGACCTGCGAAGCCCAGCACAAACTGTAGGCCCTGATACTCCTTCTGAGGTTTGCCTGCCACCCCTTAAACACTGTTCTCTAACCACAGTGCTCTCTTTTCTTCCCTACCTCAGGGCTTTATCACTCTATGTGATGCTGATGAAAGAGTTCCCCAGGCTATACTTTGTAACTTGCTTTTTCATTTTATTTATCAACTACCATCTGTTTCTGAGGCCAGTATGAGCAGTCTAGAAGAAAGAAAAATCATAAAAGAGGATACCTCTCTGAAAAGGCTACATACTGTATGATTCCAACTATATAACATTCTGGAAAAGGCAAAGCTATGAAGAGAGTAAAAATGTCATTGATTGCCAGGGGTTGGGAAGGCAGAGGGATGAAAAGGCGAGCATAGACAATTTTTTAGGGCAGTAAAACTGTTCTGTATGATACTATGATGGTGGATTCATGTCTAATGTACAACCAAGAATAAACGCTGATATAAACTAAAGACTTTGGATAATTATGGTGTGTCAATATAGGTTCATCAGTGGTAACAAATGTACCCCTGCTGTATGGGCTATTGCTAGTAGGGAAGGCTGTGTATGCTCATGGGGACAGAATGTATACAGGAACTCTCTGTACTTTGTTTAATTTTGCTGTGGATGTAAAACTGCTCTAAAAAGTGAAGCCTATTTTAAGAGAGAAAGAAGATACTACCATTTAAATTTGAAAAAGAGAAGAGTGGAGTTGAAAATAAACCATTGCAAAGGAATGTCCCTTAAGCATCTTAAATTTAAATAAATGAAATAAAATCTGTGTCCATGACCCTCATGTTTTCAAAAGGCCACCTCTTACCTGAGAGGCATTGTGAATAACTATCAGAGGCTATAAAACTAGAATCCAGGTCAGTGACCAGCCACACCACTGGCCACTGGAAACATTAGGTTCTTCAGGGCAGAGGATGATGCTGAGCAGCATCCGAGTTGGACAGTCCCCAGGGTACTGTAGCTGCAGTGGAAATTGCCTTTTGCTGCTGTCATTCCAAGGAAATTTAAGTATTAACCCTGTAGAGTCCATGGCTCAATCTGTAGAATTCTCAGACTATTCATGGTGGATTTCTACCTACTCCACCTTCCTCTTTCCTCTGACCAAAATAATAACTCTGCTGAATGAAGACTGTGTCTTCAAAAGTCATCCGTTAAAAAATGCAAATTAAGGGGCACCTGGCTGGCTCAGTTGGTGGAACATTTGACTCTTGATCTCGGGGTTGTAGGTTCGAACCCATGTTGGGTGGAGAGATTGCTTACAAAATCTTTTTCAAAAAGGCAAATGATTTCCTGTGAAAGCTTCCTCATTAATCCTTATATTCCACTAATACCAGGGCCCTGGGAACCTGAACACAAGATAGATTGATCTGGATGTGGATAAAGAAGAGAAAAGCCTAAATATTAGAGTCCTCTAGTCCCGAGATACAGTAAAATAGACCAACTGAGGTATTGCAGTATGAGGACCTTAATGAAAGAGGTATTGGGAAAGAAGATGGATTTTTTTGAAGCCAGTTAAAAATGTCCAAGGTCATTCCTCATTTTAAAATGTTCCAATGAATACTGCTAGTTCCCAATACCATGACAACATTCCACTTTGTCTTCTCTATGCCCTGGTTCAGGAGTTTTCAAACTCTTTATACTCTTATAATGATTAAAGACCACAAAAGGCATTTTTGTCGGATATATTTATCCATAGTTACCTATTAGAAATGAAAACAGAAATGTTTAATACAGAAGAATACACACATAGATGTCACAGAGCAGTGGCATCATCACATGTCAATGACTTTGGGGGTTTCCTCTGTCACAACAAATTGAAATTGCCAGGCACCGTGATATTTGGATGTACTTTCTTCCAGGTTCTTTTTTTCTTTACTGTTTCTGTCAAAGGACTAGTTTCTGTATCATCTTTCAAATCTGCATCAAGGTATGTCTTTCCTGTAAATTCAAAAATTTGTCTATACTTATTTTTTAACCAGAAAACTAATTTAATTGGGTGCCTGAGTGTCACAGTTGGCTAACCCTCTGATTCGATTTCAGCTCAGATCATGATCTTGGGGTCCTGGGATTGAGCCCCACATCAGGTTCCATGCTCAACATGGAGTCTGCTTAGAGTTTCATTCTCACTCTCCCTCTTTTCCTCCCTGCCAAATAAATAAATCTTTTTTAAAAAATTATAACTAGGGGTGCCTGGGTGGCTCAGTGGGTAAAAGCCCCTGCCTTTGTCAGCTCGGGTCATGATCTTGGGGTCCTGGGATCGAGCCCCACATCGGGCTCTCTGCTCAGCGGGGAGCCTGCTCCCCCCCACCTGACCCCTCTGCCTGCCTCTCTGCCTACTTGTGATCTCTCTCTGTCAAATAAATAAATAAAATCTTTAAAAAAATGTTTTTAAATTATAACTAAATAATCAACATTCGATTATGACATATATCATTAGATAGATCATATTCTCATTTTATGTCTTCATAAAATATTCAACTACAATATTATATCTGTGTATAGAAAAAATATCAACAAGATCAATGATATGTTTATGTGCAATACTAGAAATGACACACACATCCTACACACACTATAATATGATAATATCTCACAAGATGCAATAGTTAAAGTGAAATAGAGTCCTAGCAAAAGAGTCAACTTTGTTTAACAGAAATATTTTTACACTGTTCCAGTTTTTTAATTTAAATTTGAATTATTTAAAGTTAGATAAAATTTTGGGATGCCTGGGTGGCTCAGTTGGTTAAAGCGGCTGCCTTCGGCTCAGGTCATGATCCCAGCGTCCTGGGATCGAGTCCCACATCGGGCTCCTTGAGCAGCAGGGAGCCTGCTTCTCCCTCTGCCTCTGCCTGCCACTCTGTCTGCCTGTGCTCGCTCCTGCTCTCTCTGTGACAAATAAATAAATAAAATCTTTAAAAAAAATAAAAAATAAAGTTAGATAAAATTTTTGAGACGCAAGGGTGGCTCAGTTGGTTAAGCTCTGCCTTCAGCTCAGGTCATGATCCCAGGGTCCCGCATTGGCTCCTTGCTCAGCAGGGAGCCTGCCTCTCTCTCTGCCTCTGCCTGCCACTCTGCCTGCTGTGCACACTCTTTCTCTCTCTGACAAATAAATAAAATCCTTTTTTAAAAATTAGCTAATATTTTTAATTAGATAAAATTGAGGTACCTGGTGGCTCAGTCAGTTGAGAAGTTAACTTGTGATTAGCTCAGGTCATGATTTTTTTTTAATTTTTAAATTTATAAAGATTTTTTTAATGTGACAGAGATCACAAGCAGGCAAGGGGGTGGCGGCGGGGGAGGTAAGCAGGCTCCTGGCTAAGCAGGACGCCCGATGTCAGGCTGGATCCCAGGACCCTGAGATCATGACCTGGGCCCAAGGAAGAGGCTTAACTCACTGAGCCACCCAGGCACCCCAGCTCAGGTTATGATTGCAGAGTCATGGGATTAAATCCTGAGTTGGGCTCCACACTCAGCAAGGAGTCTGCTTGTCCCTTTCCCTCTGTTCCTCCCTGTCACTCATGCTCTCTCACTCTCAAATAAATAAAATATTTTTTTAAAAATAGATAAAATATAAATTTAACCCCTTGGTTACACTAGCCACGTTTCAGGTGTCAAAAGTCACATGTAATAGTAACCATACTGGTCATTACAGATTTATAGAGCCTTTCTTCCTCTTTCTGCACCAGTATGATAAATTATCCATGTTGTATAAATTTTCAAGTTTATTGAAACAAAATTCTTCATATTCTCTTATTATCTCTTTAATCTCCATCAATTCTAGTTTCTCATTCTTAATTTTGTTTGCAGTTTTTTTTCTTTGCTCAGTCCTAAAAGATTTAATTTATTCATTCATTTTTTTTCAGCTTCATGAATTTCTGCTCTTTATCTTGATCTCTCTTCTTCCATTCACTTTTTTTTTCTAAGATTTTATTTATTTATTTTACGCAGAAAGAGAGATCACAAGTAGGCAGAGAGGCAGGCAGAGAGTGGGGGAAGCAGGCTCCCTGCTGAGCGGAGAGGCCAATGAGGGGGGGGGGCTCAATCCCAGGCCCCTGGGATCATGACCTGAGCAGAAGATACAGAAGCTTAACCCTCTGAGCCACCCAGACACCCTTCCATTCACTTTTATTCTGATTTTTCTAACTTCATAATTTGGACATCTATCTCATCCATGTTGCTTCAGTTGACCAGAGTCAGTTCCTCTTATAATGAAAGAAACCTCATTGGTAAAATTGCTTTAATCATTCTCACCTATTACAGGGATTATTTCGGTTACTACTGCAATGTAACAAATTACCCAAAACTTAGTGATTTAAAATAGCAGCAATCATGGGGTGCCTGGCAGGCTCAGTCAGTGAAGCATCTGACTCTTGAGGGGTTGTGAGTTTGAGCTACACATTGGGTGTAGAGATTATTAAAAATAAAATTTGTAAAAAATAAAATAAAAGCAAAATAAAATAACAGCAATCATGTTATTCTCTCTGCTGACTTCTATGAGTCAGGAATTTGAGGAGCCCCTGGTTGGACATTTATGACTCAGTCTCATAAATGGTTGTCAGACAGTAGGCAGAGCCAGAACAGCAGGGGGCTGGAGCAGCTAGGGGATAGCCCAACCTTTCTCACTTCAGTAATTGCAGAGCTTTTCTACACTGTCTCTATATATGGGCTACTTTGGAGTCCCTCACAGCTTGTTGGCCTCAGGGCAGTCAGGCTACCTACAACAGAGTAAGCCAGGGCTCCTGTGCAAGCATTCCAGGGAATTAGGCAGAAGCTGTCTCACTTTTTCCTGACCAAGCTTCTGAAGTCAGGCAACATCAATTTCACAGCATTATTGGTTTGTAGCAAGGAAGTTAAAAGCATACCCAGACTGGAAGATATGACACATAGACCTCAATCTCTTCTGAAGAGGAACATCAAGATCATATTTTGGATAGCATGTGAGATGGAATATATTGTTGCAGCTACCATTGTTAAAATAGGGTACAATTTTAAAGAATAACACACATACACAGTCCATCTTGATCTGAATACCACATTGTGGCATCAAAAACTTAAGATATATTTCTCTGGGTAAGTACTTACATCCCCTCTACCTGGTCGCATTTTCTAAGTGTTAGTCTAAGAAGAAAGGGAGCTCCAGAGAAAGGAATGAGATAACAAGTGGGTAGGGAAAGGCCCCCCACTCCATAGGATTGTTCTAGTCCATTGTTTTATTCCCTGTGCAGCTGAAGGTCAATAGAATAACATTCCAAATACAGACCCAGCCCCTTGTCTATTCTAAGTCCTTTATTGTCCACCATCAATAGTATCTTATAGCATTGAAATGGGACTACTCCCTCAGGAGAGAATCTAGTAGGAGAAAGGGTTATGTCTATATGTAATGAGTGCAACCTATGCAACATGACATGGAAACCCTGGTTGAATTTAAGTCCCCCATTGATTTAATAATATACTAAACAGAAATTTGGGGGGAAATAAGAATGGAAATAAAGGGAAAAAAGTTGTGTGGCTGTTCAACAAACTAAAATGCTATAAGATATGTTTGAGTATTGAATATTAATTATCTTCAATACTCTTTATCACAGTTTGAAAAAAAAATCTACTATACTTCCTCCAGAGGGGGGGGGAAGAAACCCAAAGCATCAAATACAAAGAGCTAGCCCTAACAATAGGGCATGCTATCCCACTAAAGGAACAACACATCTTGCTGACTTTCTCACTCATCTTCCCATCTGATCTTCCTACTTTTGAAAATTCCTCTAACTGAGAATCCCTGCCAGCAGTGGAATCCATCCTAGTGTGACCTCCATTAACTGAACAGTCTCCTAAGTTCTCTATCCCAATTTATCAGCAACACTCAGAGGACACTGAGAGACTTGGGTGTCTCCCTTTCATCTAGACCAGTGGTTCTCAGTGTATGGTCACTGATCACCGCAGCAACATCACCTAGGAACTTGTTAGAATACAATTTCTTGAGCTCCACCCAGGCCTAATGAATCAGAAACTCTGCAGGTGATGCCAGCAATTTCTGTTTCAACAAACCCTCCAGGTGATGCTGATGTACTCAAGTTTGAAAACACTGCTTATGGAGCCAGTAGCATCCACCAGCAGAGAATTGATCAGTCCTGTATTTCAGGGCTATAGGGCCATGTGACTAAGTATATAAGGCCAGTGTACTGCCAGAATCTTTCCAGATTCTTTGCACCATGCCCCCAAGTGAGCAGAATTTGTGCCCTGTAAGGTGTATATAATATGACAGGATGTTATACAGCTGGGTAGGATTCTATATGCAAAACCCACATTGCATGGGCTTCTGATTTCAGTTCTTCCTACAGACCTGGATGAATTTCTGCCCACAGAAATTCATCCAGGTCTAGTAAACTGCTAGTCTCATGAATTGGTATACTTACTACTAGCAAGTCTTTACTAATTACCTACAGATTTATTTATCTGTATTCTAGAAAGTAAATTTATTCCTAGGGCTTAGACACTTCTTTCTGACTATGCAGGAAAAACAAAATGTCTTAATAGTATTAACAATAGGATTGTCATTTAAACCATAGTCAATATCCAGGACCATCTCTTACCTTCTAAATCCATATAAAAACTCATTCCTCCTCATGATGCAGTTCTATAAAAGAAAATTGGAGAAAGTATACCTTACCATTTGCATCATAACCAATAGACTGCATACTGATTTTTCATATGTCTGGATTCCATTGTTTTAAGGCAATATGTTGGGATATCCAAAGACTTTACAATTTGTGACTAACATATTCAGCTTTGGTCTAGTAATGACCTTTTTTTTTTTTATAAAAACAATCCCACAGCATTTATTGTCCTCTGGTGATAAGATAAAGGTAACCAAAACAATATGAACAGGGGCACCTGGGTGACTCAGTGGATTATGCCTCTGCCTTTGGCTTAGGTCATGGTCTCCAGGTTCTGGGATCTATCCCAGCATCAGGCTCTCTACTCAATGAGGAGCCTTCATCCCCCCCTCTCTCTGCCTGCCACTCTGCCTACTTACCTCTCTCTCTCTCTCTGTGTCAAATAAATAAATAAATAATCTTTTTTTAAAAAATGCAAACAAATATTTTAGAACTACACTCCCAACAAGGGAAAAAACAAACTACATGGCCTTCTCAAGAATTTCTCACTTCATTGATCATTTCTAGCTGGAGACATTTTGGAGCAGGGTACTATTAATTCCTCTTAGTATGATCTGACCCAGTTGTTTTCTTGACTTTGTTTCAGAATGAATCTCTTCAACATCATCAAATATGAGGTTCATGTACTCATCAAGACCAATGATACAGCCCTCTATCCACCTGTTCACTTGCTCGTAAAGCCACACTGAACTTGAGATCTATTTTGCAAGTCTCTGAAGATAAGGTTGATGGGCTAAACGATCACCTTCTGCACTTTTTGGCTCTGGCCACGGTACACCATGATGGAAGCCGACTTAGTAAAGATCTTTTAGGTATGGATCTTCTCTCGGTCTTGGAAGAGAGACCAAATGTAATTTTTTTAGATTAAGCCAAGAGGCACACTGATTTTTTTACTACCTCACTATTCAAAGTGTAGTCCTAGACCAGAAGCATTAGGATTACCTGAGAGCCAGAATCTCAAATCCCACCCTAGAGTTACTGAAGCAGAATTTGCATGCTAACAAAAGCTCCAGGTGACCTATCTGCACAAAAAAGTTCGAGAAGCCCAGCAATACTACACCCAGGAGACAGAGGCTTTGCAGCAGGAGTGTTCTCTGGAGGGAAGTGGTAGGCAGCCTTCTCAAGATGTCCCCCAGTGACCCTTGCCTCCTGTTATTCACTCCCTCGTGTAATCCCCTCCCCTTGAGTGTGAACTGGACCTATGAATTGCTTCTAAAAATAGACTATAGCAGGGGCGCCTGGGTGGCTCAGTGGGTTAAAGCCTCTGCCTTCGGCTCAGGTCAGGATCTCAGGATCCTGAGATTGAGCCCCGCATGGGGGGGGGGGGTCTCTGCTCAGCAGGGAGCCTGCTTCCTCCTCTCTCTCTGCCTGCCTCTCTGCCTGCTTGTGATCTCTCTCTGTCAAATAAATAAATAAAATCTTTAAAAAAAAAAAATAGACTATGGCAGGGACCCCTGGGTGGCTCAGTCGGTTAAGCCTCTACCTTCAGCTCTACCTTCCAGCTCCTGGAATCAAGTCCCTCATGAGGTTCCCTGCTCAGCGGGGAGCCTGCTTCTCCCTCTCCCACTCCCCCTGCCTGTGTTCTTTCTCTCTGGCAAATAAATAAAAGCACGTTTGAGATTATGTTATAAAAGACTGAGACATATCTTGCTCACACTCTCTCCCTGGCTCTTCTTACCTGCTTACCCTGATCAAGCAAGCTGCAGGGCTGTGACCCGCCCTGGAGAGATTCCTTCGATAAAGTGAGGGTGGCCTTTGGCCAGTGGCCAGCAGCCAGCAAGGAACAGGATCCTGCCAACAAGCACATGCATGAACCTGGAAGTAGATCTCTCCCCAGCTGAACCTTCAGACAACTTCAGCCACACCTAACACCTTGATTGTGAGACATTAAAGCAGAGAACCCAGCTATACTGCATGCAGATTTCTCACCCACAGAACTGTGAGATAGCAAATGTTGTTTTAAGCCTTTAGGTTTTAGGGTAATTTGTTACTCAGCAATGGATGACTAATAATGAGCAGGAACCAGCAGATCACAGATATTAAAAATTCAGATATCATCCAGACTCCCCAGCAGTCACAGGAGCCTAACAGACAGTTAGATAAATAAACACCTATAGGGGCACCTGGGTGGCTCAGTGGGTTAAAGCCTCTGCCTTTGGCTCAGGTCATGATCCCAGGGTCCTGGGATGGAGCCCCACATCGGGCTCTCTGCTCAGCTGGGAGCTTGCTTCCCTTCCTTTCTCTCTGCCTGCCTCTCTGCCTACTGGTAATCTCTGTCTGTCAAATAAATAAAAAATAAAATATTTTTTAAAAAATAAAAAAAATGTTAAAAAAAATAAACACCTATACGCAGAGTGAACACCTAAGGAAGATTATCACTGAGTCCAAGATGAACAGTGAGACTGAAAACTGGGATTGATTTCAAGTTCACATAAGTGAAACAGCAAGGCCCATCCAGCACTCTACAATGAAGCTTTAAAGTCAATAGGGCTCCCCAGAGCTTCCCAAGATACACATACAAACATATGTGCACACGCACACACACACAATATCTAATCAGCTTTTAATTTTTTTTTAAGATTTTATTTATTTGTTAGAGAGAGAGAGAGCACAAGCAGGGGGAATGGCAGACAGAAGGAGAAGGCTCCACACTGAGCAAGGGAGCCTGATGTGGGACTCAATCCCAGGACTCTGGGACTGTGACCTGAGCTAAAGGCAGACACTTAAAGGCTGAGCCACCCAGGTGTCCCTCTAATCAAATTTTAATGCTTCACTCAAATATAAACAGATAGCAATGGATCACTTTTAAGGGAAGATTCTACCATGATGGTAAGAAAACAGAAACTAAGAAATAATACACAAAGCAATTTTCTTTATTATTGGAGAGATAAGAGAAGACAGAGCATCCATGAGATGGAAGAGAGTGGGATGCTATAAAAAAAAGCAATACAAAATATGTAAGAGTTCTTGAAAATTAAAGGCAACTTACAAAGTAGAAAAAGTATTAGAAAAGCTAGAAATTGGGTGCCTGGGTGACTCGGTCATTGAGCATCTGCCTTCAGCTTGGATCATAATCCCAGGGTCCTGGGATGGAGGCCCTCAGCGGGCTCCCTGCTTGGTGGGAAACCTGCTTCTCCCTCTCCCACTCCCCCTGCTTGTATTCCCTCTCTCTATGTGTCTCTGTCTGTCAAATAAATAAAATCTTAAAAAAAAAGTTAGAAATCAAGGAAATCACCATTAAGCAGAACATAAAGACAAAAGATGGACATTAGAAATTATCATTTACTTATTTTAAAATATTTTTTAAGTTTTATTTATTTAAGTAATCTCTATATCCCTCATGACTCTGAAATCAAGAGTCCCAGGCTTCACCGACTGAGTCAGCCAGGTGTCCCTGAAGTGATTATTTTTTAAACTTAAAGATTAATCCAAGAGCAGGAGTTACAGAATGAAAAGTATCAAGGAAATAAATACTTGAAGAGAGTTTCCTTGGAATGAAATGAAAGGGTTTCCAGATTAGAATACACACATATTATTCTGTGCAACTAATGGGAAAAAAAACCCTTCAAGACATGTCAAGATGAAATGTCAAAACATCAGGGATAAAGAGAAGATCATAAAAATATCCAGAAAGAAAGATCAGATCACATACAAAACAATAGAAATCTAAATGTCATCAGACTTCTTAACAATATCACTGAATGCCTTAGGAATGCCTTCCAAATTTTGAGATAAAAATACTTTACTTCGGGCACCTGGGTGGCTCAGTGGGTTAAAGCCTCTGCCTTTGGCTCAGGTCATGATCCCAGGGTCCTGGGATCGAGCCCCACATCTGGCTCCACACTCAGCTGGGAGTCTGCTTCTCCCTCTCCCTCTGCCCCTCCCCACCACTCATGCTGTCTCTCTCATTCTCTCGCAAATGAGTAAATAAAATCTAAATAAATAAAAGCAAAAACCAGGGTGCCTTGTAGCTCAGTTAGTTAAGCAACTGACTCTTGATTTCAGCTCAGGTCATGATCTCCCAGTCCTGAGATTTGGGCTCCACAATGGACAAACCTCTGCTTTAGTTTCTCTCTCTCCCTCTCCCTCTGTCTTTCCCCTCCTCCTCCACCCTTGCTTCAAGGAGAGCACATACTCATGCAGACATGTGTGCGTGTTCTCTCTCTCTCTAAAAAAAAAAAAAAACCAAAACTGTCCAACTCCCCTTAAATACTACAATCTCTCAAAATAATAGAAAATATCTACACCTGCATTATAGCTGCTCTTAGGTGTCTGAGCTGCTTTCTCACTGGTCGCATGTCTGGTCAGGATATTACTAATAAAACTGTCTCTTTCTCTCTTCCAAATTAAAAGAAAGAAGAATGTTTTGAACCTATAATTGCATTTCTAGGACTCTCTGCTAACAAAATAATCCTAAATATACAAAAATCTTTATGTGAAACAATATACAACACTGTTTATATATTATTACAAAATTGGCAAAATTAACCCAACCAAAAGAAAATTCCCCTTGACCTTTAAAAAAGAATATTTATGAAGATGAGGCAAGAATGTGAAAATGTTGATAATCTAATGTTAAGTGAAAAGGTCGATATGAAAAACTACATATGAAGTAATATTAACAATTAACAATTAACAATTTTTTAATTTTATGCATTAAAAATGATTGGAAGAATACACCAAAAGGCTTAACAGTGGTTTTGTTTTGATGATGATAGTATAGATGATATTTTTCCTTTTACTTCATGCATTATCAAAAAATTTTTAAATTGTTGTATAATATTATAATGAAAATATTTGAAAATATGAATTAAAATTAATATTTATTTTAAAAGTGTCTTTGGAGTTTACCATTTTGATGCTGCTAACTTAGCCTTAATGTTTTTATCCAGTGAAATTTTTTAATGGCAATCATTTCAAACTTACAGATACTTGGCTCTTTGACAAATTTATGGATACACATTTAACCACAATTACCCCAATACTGATAAATTTTCAGCAAGAAAGTATTAACTAGAGAAATCCATCAGGCCAACATGACTTGAATAATTTATTATTGAACAAATCAATAAATGATCAATTTTTTATATTGTGAAGTTTAACTGTTTCAAATAGTTCCCATTTTCATTTTGGTTTGGAATTATTTTCATAAACATCAAACTTTTCCCTAAAATTCTTATTAAAAAAAGAGCTGATTCATTGATCAAAGTTTCTTCCTTCTTTTTTTTTTCTTCCTTTTTGGACAATCAGCGCTTCAGCCATTAAGCTTTCTTTTTTTTTTTTTTAAGATTTTATTTATTTATTTGACAGAGAGGGAGAGAGCACAAGCAGGGAGAGCAGCAGAGGGAGAGGGAGAAGCAGACTCTCTTTAGATTTATTTTAGATTTATTTATTTATTTTAGACAGAGAGAAAGAGAGAGACAGAGAGGGGGAGGGAGACAATCTCCAGCAGACTCCCCACTGAGTATGGAGCCCCAAGTGGGGCTTGATCTCACAACTTCCAGACCATGACCTGAGCTGAAATCAAGAGTCTGATGTGCAACCAACTGAACTACCCAGATGCCCCTAAATTGGGTATACTTAATGCATTGGTTAAATTTGATATATTTAATCTTTTGCCACAGTTGATATTTAAGACTTTGCCAGTAAGCAGATAACTACAGCGCTGCATCATCTCTAACCACTTCCTTGATCCACCTGGTTTTTCTCCGTCCTGACATCTAGGCTCCAACCTAGCCCCCCGCCCACAATAATCCATTCTGAGTGATATTTTTTTAAATCTAAAATTATGTCACCTCCCTTCATAAAGCCCTCCAATACCTGTTCTTTTCAAATAGAATAAAACCAAGGTTCCCATGGCTTAGAAGATCCAACATGACCCAACCCCTCCCTGCCTCTGTCTCCAGCCTCATCTTCCTCTATTCTCTCACTGACTGTCCTTCCATTCCTGATTCATTGTCCTTCTATCTTTTCCTCTATCCTCCCAGCTCAGAGCCTTTACCTTTGCTGTTCCTTCTTGATTGGGATGATTTTCTCTCAGATCATCACACAGAGCCACATTTTATCCACACTTTATCTCTGTTTCCTTCTGGAGACTTCCCTGATCCCCATCTAATGTCTTTTGATCCTTGTTCTACAGTTCTTGTCACTATCTGAAATTGTTTTGTTCATTTACTTTATTGTCCCCTCTACTAAAATATGGCATACATGGAAGCAGGGACCCTGTCCATCATGGTCACTGGTGAATTCCATTTGCCTGACACATGGCTATTCCAAAATAAATATTTGTGAACTGAGTGAATAAATGATGTGTAGGAAGAGCTGAAATAGAGGAATGAAACACATGTCATGGAAGAGTCCAAAATGCCATCCATCACTAAAGAGATGGGTTTTGTTTGAATGATGAATGGAAATTCATACTGTAGAGGCAGGCAGTTGAGAAGGGGGCCAAGTGGACGGATGGAGAAGAAAAGAAGATACAAAAGATCCCAGAAGATGAAGTCTGTGTGGAGATGACCAAAGGAGAAAGAAGGAATGGTGTACTGAGAAAGGAGATCAATATGGTTGAAACCTGAGTTGTTTCATTCCTGCCTGACAAAGACACTGTGCTCAGCAGAATAATGGCCCCCAAATATGTCCACATTCTGCAATGTGATTCCCCAGAATCTGTGATTATCTTGTGCTACATTATGAGGGAGAATTAAGGTGCAGATGGAATAAGGTCGGCTGACCTTAAACTAAAGAGATTAGCCTGGGGGGAACCAATGTAATCACGGGGTCTTTAAGTGGAAAAGAGTAGGACGGAAAGTCAGCATCCGTGTGATGCAGGCTGAGAAAGACCACAGAGGCCATTGCTGGCTTTGAAGATGGAAGGGCAGCCACAAAACGAGGAATTTGGGCAACCTTTAGAAGCTGGGGAAGGACTTTTCCCTAGAGCCTCCGGAAAAGAATACAACTCTACAGATGCCTGGATTTTAGCCAGAGAGCTCCATCATGGACTTTTGGCCTCCAGACCTAAAAATTAATAAATTTGGGTTGCAATTTGATGCTAAATTTGTGGTAATTTGCTATAGAAGCAATCGAGAACAAATACAGACACCACAAAGTCACTCAGATAAAATGAGGAAAGGAAAAACAAAGCTCCCAGCTAGTTTTGAGTTTACGGACTGGTAAAAGTTTTGGTAAGCAGTAGAAAGGCTGCATTCTACTCTTGGAATGCTGACTGCATACAGTTCATCTTTGCCCAAAATGTGAAAACAACCTGAAGAACTGAGAAATCTTTAACGGGTAAGAATGGGTAAATGAGATGGGAAAGGAGCCCGCTGCGTGATCACCACTGCTTTCCCTTGTCATCCTTTCAATATTAAGAGATCCTTGATTACAAGGATCTCTTAAGCACTCTTACAAATTCTAAAAAATCTATTAGGTATCAAGTCTTCTGATGTTTTCTGGATTTTTTTTTTTTTTAACTAGAGAGGAAATGGATGCATTCATTTAAAAGAGGGGAAAAAAATCTCTGAAGAATGTTTTATTTTCTCAGGAAGATGGGCAAGCTGTGTATAATCACCATTGTGGTTAGCATTAATTCTTGCAGAGTCGATCCTTGTAGGTCAACCAGATCCCTTTCTTTTGCTTTATAAATTGAGCTGAAATAGTTGCTGCTGACCCGAGAGTACTGGCTGCTGGCCCAAAAGTGCTGCCCTGTGGGCACTGTATAATGAGACAATCCACAGGGCTGATCTCAGCATAAATAAAAGTTCAAGCTGGGACTTAAACTTTTAACACATTTGCAGTATGAAAGCAAAATAGCCAGAGGAACTGCAACAGAATGACATCATTCAAATCACTGAATAAGGGTTTAGTCATTCAAAGAACCAATATCATATAAGACATGCCATTATGACAGCATGGCCCATAGTTGCCTCAGATGGATATTTCCTTCTTACTTTATACCCAGGACAAAACATAAGGATATCATTACATTTGGTGTTTGGTTTTGCTTTATTGGAGTGCTTTGTTTGGGGGCGAGGAAAGGTGAGAAGATGTCTGGTTTTCCTTTGTGGAAAAAGTTTTCTGCACATAAAAGATGGAAGGAAAGAAGGAAGAAAGGAAGGAAGGAAGGAAGGAGCAAATGATAAACACACACGCACACACACAAACCCTCCGCATTTCTTTTGGACTAATATCAAAGTCAGGTCATCACTTTGCCACTCTTTGATGAGCTAGATTGAGAAATGTCTCATAGCATTGTTAATATTTGTAATATGAATACATAAACTGCAAAAGGCAAAAAATCGTAGTCTCATAAATATTTATTAGGTTGCTGGTGTGTACACCTTATTAACCCTTTGGAAGCATTGTTTAACAAAAGTGAAAAATATTATATGATGTGAAACTAAACGTATTCTATTTTAGAGTTTTATTATTTATGGTTATATATTCATGACTGTGCCACACTACTAAATTTTCCTTCTTCAAATTAATGACCTGTCCTAGGAAAAATGAAAGAATAAGCAAAAACAGGGCAAAACATCATAAACCAGATGTTAGCAGGTTGAACAATAATTTTGTACATCGTCTTAAGTACATTTTTAAAAATTCATAAGCATGCAAATTTAAAAATGACTTTACTAGCTTGTAAAAACATTTGTTCATTAATGCTTTTTGTTAAACAACACAACTCTTTTAACACCTTATGAGTACGTTCCCCTTAAATCTAACAGAAAAGGTCAGAAGAAAAGATCATCTTTGGAAGTGATTAATAACACTTCAGTGTAAAGCATGTTTCTCAACCTTTTTTTCCATTATCACTCACCTAAGGGGAAAATTTTAAAAATATATATTTTTAAAATATATATGTATATATTTTTAAATTTTAAAGTATATATGTACTTAAATACTCCCTAATGGGCGAAATTAAGTACTAAAGAACAGGAGTTTTTCAGGTGTGGTTGAGTTTTGAAGGGCTACAAACTATTGTAATATCTGTATTTTTGCTCCTTAAAAAACTATTTTTATTTCTGGCGGGGAGGGGGTGTTTGCCCCTCTGAGAATTCATCATGTAAAGAATGCAATACCAAAAAAAGTAAGGGCTGGAGTGTCCAGAGAGGGGTAGAGGGGAAGAAGGAAGTGGTGGGGAAGGGAGGATACAAAGACTCATTGAATGTGGGCAATTGTCCCTCTGACCCGATGTATTATATAAGCCAATATGTGCGTACAGGAGATTTTCCCCAAGAGTGGTGCTATATCCAGACATTTTGGTCTGGATAATCCTGTTGTGGAGGGCTATCCTGTGCATTATAGGGTTTTGTCCCTGGCTTTTGCCCACTGGATGCCAATACCAGACCTCCCAGTCCCCAGTTGTGACAACCAAAACTGTCTCCAGACATTGACGAATGTCCCCTTGGGGGCGGGAAGAGGGGAGAGCAAAATTGCCCCACTAGTGAACCACTAGTGATTCACAAACTGACAGCAGAAAGGAGAACTAGAGCTCTGGAGGTGTGGAGTAGGGGAGAGAGTAACTGCTGTGGGTGAGGTTAAATGACAAACACAGACAGCAGAACAATACTGTATTAGTTTCTTATTGCTGCTGTAACAAATTATCACAAACTTAGTGCTCTAACACAATGCATATTTATTATCTTACAGATCTATAAGTCAGAAGTCCAACAATGGTCTCACTAGACGAAAATCTAAATATTAGCAGGGCTGCATTCCTCTCTGGAGGCTCTTGGGAGAATCTGTTTTCTTGCCTTTGCTGAAAGCTCTAGAAGGCTGTCCACATTCTTTAGATTGCCCGTCCCCCCGCTTCCATCTTCAAATTTTGAATTTGTTAAGTCAAATCCTTCTCATGTGCCCATCTCTCTGACCCTCATGCTCTTCTGCTTCCCTCTCATATTTAAAGGACACTTGTGATTACATTGAGACCACCAGATAATCTCCCCATTTCAAGGTTGACTGCTTAGCAACCTTAATTCCACCTGCAACCTTAATTCCCCTTTGCTTTGTAACTTAATATATAAATATCATAGGATTCAGGTATAAATATCACAGGATTCAGGACATGGACACCTTCAGAAGGGCCATTGTTCTGCTTACCACAAACACATATAGGACAATCTCATTAATTTTCATATTACTGACTTCTGCCATAGAAACAAAACAAAACAAAATCCTGCTTTGGAGGAAGAAGCAAGAATGAAACACACTACTAGTTCATTCTGTTTCCAATGAGAGGCACCTGCAATCTTCTCCATTTTTTTCTAAAACATTGGAGGTTATTTTGTGGTAGGTAATAATATATAGTCCTTAGATGGGCTTGTTTTGTTTAAGATGTACACTTCAGGGATGCCTGGGTGGCTCAGTTGGTTAAGCGGCTGCCTTCGGCTCAGGTCATGATCCCAGCGTCCTGGGATCGAGTCCCACATCGGGCTCCTTGCTCGGCTGGGAGCCTGCTCCTCCCTCTGCCTCTGCCTGCCTCTCTGTCTGCCTGTGCTCTCTCTCTCTCTAATAAATAAATAAAATCTTAAAAAAAAAATTTTAAGATGTACACTTCAGCTCCTGAAATTGCAAGGGAAGACAGGAACTTCCAGATATCATTTGGTATGGCAGTTGATACAAATGACTGGAATTTCATTGTGTGACTTCTTTGTTTATTAAACCCCTGTTTATTTAGCCCTATTTTATAGGCACTCTCACAATAGCTATTATTGAAGCCTTCCTCCTGTGACTAACTCAAAACATCCCTTGAAAAATCTTCTGTATCCATAATCACATCTGATGTTTCCATTTAGTTGTGAGTTTTCAGGTCCATAAATGCACCACATTATAAAGAGATCAAGGGCTCTAAGCCATGTTCCTTTACAACCATCTATAGTCTATTGGCTTCAGGGTAATATGGCTCATAAAAGTTCTCACCAACTCTCAACTCAAAATTTACCTTTCCATTTACAACAACTTTAAAAAACAGGGATAGACTCCACTGACTAATCCACTGACTAATAACTAGTATCGCAGCGCCAGATAAACACCGGATAAGAAACTCTGTCTCTGCCCAGTTCCCAAAAGAAGGAAAGATGAAATAGTCTTTGGGGCAAGGAAGCAACTGCCAAAGCATTTCTGATCCCACAGGATAGTTGAGGGTGAGAAGACAGCTCTGGGTCTCACACCCCTTCACTACTTTTTGGAAGCCCACTTCCCTTCCTCACTCTCTCCCTCTCCTCCTTCTTTTCCCTTTTTTCTTTTTGCCTTTCCTTCCCTTCCACTGATATTTATTGAACACCACAATGGACAAAACAGACAAGAAACCTAACTGCACTAGACTTATGACTTCTGGGGGTGAAGGTGGCCCGATAAAGAGTAAATAAATAAGTGAAACATGGGGACTGTCAGATGGTGCTGTTATAGGGATAAAATAAATGGAGAAAGGAAGAAGAGGGAATGCCAAGGGCAAGGATGGGGGAATTTTAAATTTTAAATAAAGGGTCTAGGAAGGTCCCACTGAGAAGGTGACATTTGAGCAAAGACTCGAAGGAGGTGAGGGAGTGAGTCATGTCTTTGGAGGTAGAACATTCCAGGCAGAGAGCATAGCCACTGCCAAGAGCCTAAAGCTGGAGCATGGGTAATTGTATTCCAAGACAACAAGGAGGTCAATGTAGCTTCAAAGGCAGGAAGAAGGAAAAACAGTGGGAAATGAACTCAGGAAGGTAACTATGCCCCCCGGTTCCTGTAAGAGTGAGACTCAAAGGCAGTGAGTGTGTTCCTCTGTCTTGGAGGAATATTTTGAAAATTGTTGGGTTGTTATTGATTGTCACAATGATGGCAGGGAGCTACCTGTATTTCATGGAGGTCAAGACTGCTAGAAATCCTGCAACTGTGTGGGACAGTCCCACTCAGTGGGGAATTGTCCTGTGTTTAACACAACTTCCAAATGTCTTGTCACAGTGACGGAGGAAAGAAAATGTTTTTTCTTTGAGCCTAGAACTCTGTTTCATATATAAACACAAACTACTTTTGGTATGATTTTAATATATACCATATTCTCTAGGAGTGTAACTACTTTGCAAATGAAGGTAAGGTTGTTTATCTAGTTTGGAACTTAGTACTAAGATTTTTTAAACCCTTCAGAAATCAGATCATTGGCGTACTGGGTGGCTCAGTCATTAAGCGTCTGCCTTTGACTCAGGTCATTTTCCCTGGATCCTGGGATCGAGCCCCGCATCGGGATCCCTGCTCAGCAGGAAGCATGCTTCTCTCTCTCCCACTCCCCCCTGCTTGTGTTCCCTTTCTCACTGTGTCTCTCTTTGTCAAATAAATTTTAAAAACTTAAAAAAAGAAGAAGAAATCATATCATTGATGGCAACACCGTTTATGAGTTGCTGATAACGTACACACCCATACCAGGCTGTATTTACAGTTATTCTGCAGACAAGTATAAACACCATTTGTCACCTCATTAAATCATCTGTTCTAGTTATATGCAGAAATTTACATATTGAAATACATATTGTTTTGTTATAGATTACTTTTATATCTCCTTTATATTTTGGAGATATAGATTACTTTTATATCTCCTTTATATATATTTACAGTTTGGGCATTATATTGATTTTTCTGAAATCTTATTTATAGATTAGCTGTTATATATACATTTATTAGGATAGTAAAGAGGGCATTATAAATTCTTATTATAAAAAGAGGGTGTTGGGGGCGCCTGGGTGGCTCAGTTGGTTAGGTGTCAGACTCTTGATTTTGGCTCAGGTCATGACCTCAGAGTCATGAGATTGAGCCCTGTGCTCAATTGGATTGGGCTCCACACCGGGTGTGGAGCCTACCTGAGATTCTCTCTCTCTCACTCATCCCCTCCCTACTCGCACACATGTGTTTGCTTTCTCTCTCGCAAAAAAAATTTAAAAAAGAGGGTGTTGACCCCAAAAACAAATAATCTAATTAAAAATGGGCAGAGGGGATGCCTGGGTGGCTCAGTCATTAACCATCTGCCTTTGGCTTAGATCAAGATCCCAAGGCCCTGGGATGGAGCCCTGCACTGGGCTCCCTGCTCAGTGGGAAGCCTGCTTCTCCCTCTCCCACTCCCCCTGCTTGTGTTCCCTCTCTCACTGTGTCTCTCTTGTCAAATAAATAAATAAAATCTTTAAAAAAATGGGCAGAGAACATGAATAGACATTTTTCCAAAGGAAACATACAGATAGCTGACAGACACATGAGAAGATGCTCAACATCACTTATCATCAATGAAATGCAAATGAAAGCTACAAGAAGATGTCACCTCATACCTGTCAGAATGGCTAATATGAACAACACAAGAAACAAGTGTTGGCAAGGATTTGGAGAAAGGGGAACCCTCTTACATTGTTGGTGGGAATGCAAACTGGTGCAGCCACTCTGGGAAACAGTATGGAGGCTCCTCAAAAACTTAAAAATAGAACTACCCTATGATCTAGCAATTGCACTACTTGGTATTTACCCAAAGAATACAAAAATGTTAATTCAAAGGGAAATATGCACCCCTGTATTTATAGCAACATTAGTCACAATAGCCAAATTATGGAAACAGTCCAAGTGTCCACTGACTGATTAATAGAGAAAGATGATATGTTATATGTATATGGAGATATATATAGACATATGTACATATCTATCTATATATATAATGGAATATATTACTCCACCATAAAAAAGAATAAAATTTTCAGTGACGTGGATGGAGCTAGAGAGTATTATGCTGAGTAAAATAAGTCATCAGAGGGGTGCCTGGGTGGCTCAGTGGGTTAAAACCTCTGCCTTCAGCTCAGGTCATGATCCCAGGCTCCTGGGGTTGGGCCCCACATTGGGCTCTCTGCTCAGCAGGGTGCTTGCTTCCCCCCCTCTTTCTCTCTGCCTACTTGTGATTTCTGTCTGTCAAATACACAAATAAAATCTTTTTTAAAAAGTTATCAGAGATAGACAAATAACATGATTTCACTCATATGTGGAATTTTTTTAAAAGATTTTATTTATTTATTTGACAGACAGAGATCACAAGTAGGCAGAGAGGCAGGCAGAGAGAGAGGAAGGGAAGCAGACTCCCTGCTGAGCATCGGGGCTCAATCCCAGGACCCTGGGATCATGACCTGAGCCAAAGATAGAGGGTTTAACCCACTGAACCACCCAGGCGCCCCTCATATGTGGAATTTAAGAAACAAAACAAATGAGCAAAGGTGAAAAAAAGAAAGAGAGAGAGAGAGAGGCAAACCAAGAAACAAACTTAACTATGGAGAACAAACTGATGGTTACGGGGGCGGGGGGATGGGTGCAATAGGTGGTGGGGATTAAGGAATGCAGTTGTGATGAGCACTGAGTGTTGTATGGAAGTGATGAATCACTACAGTGTACACCTGAAACTAATATTACACTGTATGTTAACTAACTGGATTTTAACTTTTAAAAAGAGAGTATTGGGGGGCGCCTGGGTGGCTCAGTGGTTTAGGGCCTCTGCCTTCAGCTCAGGTCATGATCCCAGGGTCCTGGGATCGAGCCCTACATCAGGCTCTCTGCTCAGCAGGAAGCTTGCTTCCCCCTGCCCCTCTGCCTGCCTCTCTGCCTACTTGTGATCTCTGTCAAATGGATAAATAAAATCTTTTTAAAAAAAGAGAGAGAGTATTGGGTCTTTGAACCTCAAGATAGGGTGGAAACTGCTAGTGTAGGAGTCTTGTAGGCCTTTTGTCCTTTTTTTTTTTTTTTTTCTTATTTTATCCTTTACTCTGAGGTTGAAAGACACTGGGGAGTTTTGAGCAGGAGTACCATGATCTGACAAATTTTAGAAGTGTCACTCTTGCTACTTTGTAGGGAATAGATTTTAGGGAATCCCAACCCAAAGTGTAGAAAATTTAACAGGACCGTCCTTCTACACTGCTTGGTGGATCCCTACATTTTTATCACTGTAGCCCACCAAGGCTATCAGAGTGCTGCTCTGCTTCTCTACATCTTGGCTACCTCTTCCAGAAGCAGTCCTGAATGCCACACCTTCTCCAGGCTCCCCATGTTCTCCTGGATCTGAGTTCTATAAGTTTTCACTGCTTTTAGCTCCAAAGCCTACATATACATAAATATAGATGAAGTATACATATACTTTATATACTTACATGTGTGTATATATTCTTACTTTACATACTTATATGTGTGTGGATATATACTCTCTTCACTTTATATATGTGTGTGTGTATATAATTATACATAAAATTTGTTCTACCTTTCTAGTTGTCCTCAGAGGGAGAACTTGTCCAGATTACCTATTCCACCAATTATAGATCCCACTATTATTAAAGGTGGAATTTCTATGACTTTTATGATTTAAAAAAAATCTCAAAGAAAAGAAACCAAATGATAACATGGTTCTAAGTGGTGGAATTTGGGTAATTTAAAATTTTTTTTTGTATTTTCAAATTTCCGATAATTAAAAAAAAAGTCTTAGCATTATGTTCAAGAAGTTTGAAAGTCTGGGTGCCTCAGTGGCTCAGTGCATTGAGCACCTGACTCTTGATTTCAGCTCGGGTCATGATCTGAGCCATGATCTCAGGGTCATGATCTCGGGGTCATGGGATTGAGCCCCTCTTTGGGCTCTGTGTCCAATGGGGATTCTGCTTAAGATTCTCTCTCTCCTTCTCCCTGCACCTGTTCCATCCCCCAACCCCCACTTGCTCTCTCTCTCTTTCTCTCTAAAATAAATAAATAAAGGTCTTTAGAAGAAGAAGGAGAAGAAGAAGAAGAAGGAGAAGGAGAAGGAGAGGAAGAAGTTTGAAAGTCCAGAGGCACCTGGCTGGCTCAGTCAGTAGAGCATGTGACTCTTAATCTCAGGTTGTGAGCTTGAGCTTCACGCATGCTGGGTGAAGAGATTACATTAAAAAAGAAAAAGTCCCATACATTCTAAGCATATTTAGAAATAGAAATAATTTGTACAGGGAGTCTAGAATGTGGCTTTTTATAGTCAATTTTAATGTACATTTTAAGCATTCTTTTTAAATGATGTGAAAAATTTAAAGTAACTTAACGATTCCTTGGAGTACTCTGAACACTTGATTAGCCAATAAGTCAAACATATGTTTACTATTTATTTAAAATTAAAAGTTATTTAGTGTAAGCTTGTTAAGAACACTGCCATTTGGGGCGCCTGGTTGGCTCAGGGGGTTAAAGCTTCTGCCTTCAGCTCAGATCATGATCCCAGGATCCTGGGATCAAGTCCTGCATCGGGCTCTCTGCTCAGCAGAAAGCCTGCTTCCCCCTCTCTCTCTCTGCCTGCCTCTCTGCCTATTTATGATCTCTTTTAAGTAAATAAATTTTAAAAAAAAGAATGCTGTAATTTATTTAAAGATATGTGAGATTTTTGGAAACAGCCTTCACCTAGAATTTATAATTTAATTGACTATTAGAAAATCACCGGGGGCCCCTGGCTGGCTCAGTTGGAAGAGCACGAGATTCGATCATGAGTTTGGGCCCCACTTTGGTTATAGAGATTGCTTAAATAAATAAAACTTAAAAAAAAAGAAAATTATTGTATATAGAAGACACTACATGTAATTAAATAATTATGTTTCCACTACAGACACGAATGTATTTTGAAAAAGCACATTTAAATGTTTATCTAAAACTGGTTCAGTTCTAAGAACAATTCCAAAACACTGAAGACTAAGTAAGTCATGCAAAACTGTTCCTTGATTCTATTAGCCTTGAAATGTTGGCCAAAGAAATTATTGATAACGAAAATACTTTCAAAAAAAAAAATGAAGAGAAGATCATGAAGATCAAGCACTGTAATTTTGTGAGACAGACATTGTTGGTGCTCAGCCAGAATACTGAAGATTTTTTTTTTACTGATTCTATGTTGCTCTCCTCAGCTTCTGTGTGCTTTTGTTTCTATGGGCCCTCACCTGTATTCTTGAGCTACAGGTGCCACTTGCCTACTAGGTGACATTCTACTGCCTGAGGGTTTACACTCTCCCCAGGTGACCCCAAGCCTATGACAGACTGGTGCAGGACTGTGTAAAAACCCAGTTTCTTTGCCATGTGTTAGGACAAACTCTGAGGCAAAACTTGCACACCAGTATTCCCCAAGAGGACTTCTGTAATAACCATGAGCACAGGAATCCCTGATGTGGATATAGATGTCATTATTTCAAATGACAACTTTTCTAGGGAAAAAAAAATAAGTATAAAATTTTTTTTCTAGATCATGTCAAATTGCAACAGGAATTACTTTTCATCACAAGTCAAATATGGCATGTGTTGAAATTAAATACTCTTTGTATATTCAGAAATGTTATTAATTTACTACGGAATTATTGGAGACTCGGGCTAATGAGCACAAATAGTATACAGTTAGGACCATTTTTATATGATGATATATAAACTGAAATTCCAGACGTAGGGTCTGCAGAAAAAAAGAGCTATTCCTGGCCCAGGTGGAGAACCAAATTATTGATTAAGTGGTTGCTCGGGGAAATGCAGAATTAGAGGGAAGGAAATTGGCTCTTTTTTTTTTTTTAACATATAATGTATCATTTGCGTCAGGTCCATGAATCATCAGTCTTACACAATTCACAGCACTCACCAGAGCACATACTCTCCCCAATGTCACCAGTCACCTTATCCCTCCCCACCCCTACCCCCTAGCAACCCTCAGTTTGTTTCCTGAGATTAAGAGTCTCTTATGGTTTGTTTCCCTCTCCAGTTCCGGCTTGTTTCATTCTTTCCCTCCCTTCCCCCCACAACCCCCCTACCCTGCCTCTCAAATTCCTCATATCAGAGAGATTAATTATATGATAATTGTCTTTCTCTGATTGACTTATTTTGCTTAGCATAATAGCCTCTAGCTCCATTCACATCATTGCAAACGGCAAGATTTCAGGTTTTTTGATTACTGCATAGAATTCCAATTTATATATATAACACATCTTCTTTATCTATTCATCTGTTGATGGACATCTTGGCTCTTTCCATACTTTGGCTATTGTGAACATTGCTGCTATAAACATTCAGGTACACGTGCCCCCTCAGATCACTACATTTGTATCTATAGGGTAAATAGCCAGTAGTGTGATTTCTGGGTCATAGGGTAGCTCTATTTTCATCTTTTTGAGGAACCTCCATACTGTTTTCCAAAGGGGCTGCACCAGCTTACATTCCCACCAACAGTGTAGGAGGGTTCCCCTTTCTCCACCTCCTCACATCTGTCATTTTCTGACTTGTTAATTTTAGCCATTCTGACTGGTGTGAGATGGTATCTCACTGTGGTTTTGATTTGTATTTCCCTAATGTTGAGTGATGTGGAGCAATTTTTCATGTGTCTGTTGGCCATTTGGATGTCCTCTTTGCAGAAATGTCTGTTCTCATCTTCTGCCCATTTCTTGATTGGATTATTTGTTCTTTGGGTGTTCATTTGATAAATTCCTCAAAGATTTTGGATACTAGCCCTTTATCTGATATGTCATTTGCAAATATCCTGTCCCATTCTGTCATTGTCTTTTGGTTTTGTTGACTATTTCCTTTATTGTGCAAAAGCTTTTGATCTTGATGAAGTCCCAATAGTTCATTTTTGCCCTTGCTTCCCTTGCTTTTGGTGATGTTTCTAGGAAGAAGATGCTGCTGCTGAGGTTAAAGAGGATGCTTCCTGTATTCTCGTCAAGGATTGTGATGGATTCCTGTCTCACATTGAGGTCCTTCCTCATTTGGAAGGCTCCAATCCATTTGGAGTCTATTTTTATGTGTGATGTAAGGAAATAGTCCAGTTTCATTCTTCTGCATGTGGCTGTCCAATTTTCCCAACACCATTTGTTGAAGAGACTGTCTTTTTTCCATCGGACATTCTTTCCTGTTTTGTCGAAGATTAGTTGACCATAGAGTTGAGGGCCCATTTCTGGGCTCTCTATTCTGTTCCATTGATCTATGTGTCTGTTTCTGTGCCAGTACCATACTGTCTTGATGATGACAGCTTTGTAATAGAGCTTGAACTCCGGAATTGTGATGCCACCAACTTTGGATTTTTTTTTTCAATATTCCTTTGGCTATTCAAGGTCTTTTCTGGTTCCATATAAATTTTAGGATAATTTGTTCCATTTCTTTGAAAAAAATGGATGGGATTGCGTTAAATGTGTAGACTGCTTTAGGTAGCATAGACATTTTCACAATATTTGTTCTTCCAATCCAGGAGCATGGAACATTTTTCCATTTCTTTGTGTCTTCCTCAATTTCTTTCATGAGTACTTCATAGTTTTCTGAGTATAGATTCTTTGACTCTTTGGTTAGGTTGATTCCTAGGTATCTTGTGGTTTGGGGTGCAATTGTAAATGGGATTGACTCCTTAATTTCTCTTTCTTCTGTCTTGTTGTTGGTGTAAAGAAATACAACTGATTTCTGTGCATTGATTTTATATCCTGACACTTTACTGAATTCCCGTACAAGCTCTAGCAGTTTTGGAGTGGAGCCTTTTGGGTTTTCCACA
Source organism: Taxidea taxus jeffersonii (assembly GCA_003697995.1). Taxonomy (NCBI): domain Eukaryota; kingdom Metazoa; phylum Chordata; class Mammalia; order Carnivora; family Mustelidae; genus Taxidea; species Taxidea taxus. The sequence goes on from ML111124.1 coordinate 57,848, forward strand.
TATAGTATCATATCATCTGCAAAGAGTGATAGTTTGACTTCTTTGCCGATTTGGATGCTTTCAATTTCTTTTTGTCTGATTGCTGAGGCTAGGACTTCTAGTACTATGTTGAATAGCAGTGTTGATAACGGACATCCCTGCTGTGTTCCTCACCTTAGCGGAAAAGCTCTCAGTTTTTCTCCATTGAGAATGATATTTGCGGTGGGTTTTTCATAGATGGCTTTGATGATATTGACGTATGTGCCCTCTATCCCTACACTTTGAAGAGTTTTGATCAGGAAGGGATGCTGTACTTTGTCAAATGCTTTTTCAGCATTTATTGAGAATATCATATAGTTCTTGTTCTTTTTTTTGTTAATGTATTGTATCACATTGATTGATTTGCAGATATTGAACCACCCTTGCTGCCCTGGAATAAATCCCACTTGGTCGTGGTGAATAATCCTTCTAATGTACTGTTGGGTCCTATTGGCTAGTATTTTGGTGAGAATATTCACATTTGTGTTCATCAAGGATATTGGTCTGTAATTCTCTTTTTTGATGGGATCCTTGTCTGGTTTTGGAGTCAAGGTGATTCTGGCCTCATAAAATGAGTTTGGAAGTTTTCCTTCCATTTCTATTTTTTGGAACAGTTTCAGGAGAATAGGAATTAATTCTTCTTTAAATGTTTGGTAGAATTCCCCTGGAAAGCTGTCTGGCCCTGGGCTTTTGTTTGTTTGGAGATTTTTGATAACTGTTTCAATCTCCTTACTGCTTATGGGTCTGTTCAGGTTTTCTTTTTCTTCCTGGCTCAGTGGGGGCAGTTTATATATCTCTAGGAATGCATCCATTTCTTCCAGATTGTCAAATTTGTTGGCATAGAGTTGTTCATAATATGTTCTTATAATTGTTTGTATTTCTTTGGTGTTGGTTGTGATCTCTCCTCTTTCATTCATGATTTTATTTATTTGGGTCCTTTCTCTTTTCTTTTTGATAAGTCTGACCAGGGGTTTATCAATCTTATTAATTCTTTCAAAGAACCAGCTCCTAGTTTCATTGATTTGTTCTATTGTTTTTTGGTTTCTATTTCATTGATTTCTGCTCTGATCTTTATTATTTCTCTTCTCCTGCTGGGTTTAGGCTTTCTTTGTTGTTCTTTCTCCAGCTCCTTTAGGTGTAGGGTTAAGTTGTGTATTTGAGACCTTTCTTGTTTCTTGAGAAAGGCTTGTATCACTATATATTTTCCTCTCAGGACTGCCTTTGCTGTGTCCCACAGATTTTGAACTGTTGTGTTTTCATTATCATTTATTTCCATGAATTTTTTCAATTCTTCTTTAATTTCCTGGTTGACCCATTCATTCTTTAGAAGGATGCTGTTTAGTCTCCATGTATTTGGGTTCTTTCCAAATTTCCTCTTGGGATTGAGTTCTAGCTTCAGAGCATTGTGGTCTGAAAATATGCAGGGAATGATCCCAATCTTTTTTTTTTTCTCATTCAGTGCTCTGAATATATCATGCCAGTCCTTTATGGTCTGCCAGGTCTCTGGATAGGTCTGCTGCCAATCTAATATTTATACCATTGTATGTTACAGACCTCTTGTCCTGAGGTGCTCTCAGGATTTTCTCTTTGTCACTGAGACTTCTAAGTTTTACTATTAGATGACAGGGTATTGACCTATTTTTATTGATTTTGAGAAGGGTTCTCTGTGCTTCCTGGACTTTGATGTTTGTTCCCTTCGCCAAATTAGGGATATTCTCTGTTATAATTTGCTCCAATATACTTTCTGCCCCTCTCTCTCTTTCTTCTTCTTCTGGGATCCCAGTTATTTTAATATTGTGTCATCTTATGGTATCACTTACCTCTCGAATTCTCCCCTCATTGTCCAGTAGTTGTTTATCTCTTTTTCTCAGCTTCTTTATTCTCCAATATTTGGTCTTCTATATCACTAATTCTCTCTTCTGCCTCATTTATCCTAGCAGTAAGAGCCTTCATTTTTTTTATTGCCCCTCATTAATGCCTTTTTTAAATTTCAACTTGGTTAGATTTAGGTTTTTTATTTCTCAGAATGGGATTTTATTTCTCCAGAAAGGGATTCTCTAGTACCTTCCATGCTTTTTTCAAGCCCAGCTAGCACCTTGATTATCATCATTCTGACCTCTAGTCTGACATCTTACTAATGTCTGTATTGAATAGGTCCCTAGCCGTCGGTACTGCCTCTTCTTCTTTTTTTTGAGTTGAATTTTTCTGCCTTGTCATTTTATCCAGATAAGAATAGATGAATGAGATAACAAAATACTAAAAGGGTAGCAACAACCCCAGAAAAAAATACACTAACCAATTCGGAAGAGACCCAAAACCAGGGGGAGAAGAAAGGTGGAAAAAAATTTCATATATGTGTGTACACACACACACACACATATAATATATAAAATATTAGACTGGTGAACAGAACAGAGCCACACACTTGATTTTGGGTGTATTTTGGTCTGTTAGAAGAAACTGCCTCCCAAATTTTAAAGAAAGAAAAACTTGTATATATATATATATATATATATATATATACAAAATAAGGGTAAACATGATGAAGGGATGGAATGACTATAAAGATGAAAATTTAAAAATATTCTAAAATTAAAAATATTAAAATTAAAAATATTCTAAAAAAGGAATTGATAAGATAATAAGTTGGTTGAAAACAAAGGGAAAAAAAGAGGAAAGAATGTGACTGGGCTGTAGACAAGAACAAAGCCATGTGCTAGATTTAGGTTGTAGTTTGATCTGTTAGAAGAAACTTTATCCCAAAATTTTAAAGAAAGGAAAACCTATATGTATACAAAAAATAAAGTTAAATACAATGAAAAGTTAGAGTATGACTACAACAATGAAATTTTAAAAAGATTTTTTTTAAAGGTATCAATAAGAAAGAATGGTTTAAAAGGTTAAAATAAGAAGGAGGAAAAATTTTAAAAATAGAATGAGAAAAAATAAAATCTAAAAATTTTAACTTTGAAAGACTAAAGAATCATGGGAGGAAAAAACCCATGAATTCTGTGTGTTGCATTCCCCTAGCTCTGGAGTTCTGCAGTTCTCATTGATCAGTGAAATTGGTCTTGGCTGGTTTTCTTGCTAATCTTCTGGGAGAGGGGCCTGTTGTAGTAATTCTCAAATGTCTTTGCCTGAGGTGGAATCTCACTGCCCTTGCCAGGGGACAGGCTACACAATCTGCTCATGTTTGCTCTTGGGAGCTTTTGTTCCCTGAACACTTTCCATACAGCTTTGGAGGATAGGAATGAAAATGGTGGCCTCCCAATCTCTAGCCTGTATGAGCTGAAAGCTCAGGGCCCCATTCCTCAGTGTGCCTTGAGAGAAAAGCAGTTAATCCCTCCCATCTCCCTGGTCTCTCACTACATTCTATGTTCACCCAGCCTGTGACCAAATGTTTCTATCTCTGGAGCATGGCCCCATTTAGAGTCTCCAAACCCAGCAGATTCCTGCAGCACGCTCCCATGCCACTCCTCCTAGAGGAAGAAGGTGAGTCTCCCCGGATCTGCCACCCATGGGGTTCCTGCTTGAAAAGCAGTGTCCTAACTGTGCCTCAGATCATGATTTAAGGTAACCCCAAGCTGAGAGCCCCTTGTTGCCTCTGTTTCTGCCACCAGCTTCCCTGCTCCAATACCTGGGAGCTCTGCCACCCTTGGTCAGATACCCTGGTCTTTTTGTGACCCTGTGTGTCCTGAGACCACACTGTCCCTGTGAGGGCCCCACCCCCTGCTAGCCTCTGGAGTGATGTCCCTCAGTGGAGCAGACTTCTAAAAGTTCCAATTTTGTGCTCTGCTGCTCTGCCACTTGCTGGGAGCCGGCCCCTTCCCCCGCTGTCTATCTTCCCATATATCACCTCAGATTCACTTCTCCACACGTCCTACCTTCCAGAAACTGGTTGCTTTTCTGTTCCTAGAATTGCTGCTATTCTTCTCTTTGATCTCCTGTCAAGTTTGTAGGTGTTAAAAATGGTTTGATAACTATCTAGCTGAACTTCTGGGACCTGATGATATTTAGGTCCTACTCCCCACCATCTTGCCCCAGAATCTCAAAAATTGGCTCTTAAGAGAAATCTCAGTCAGCTATCATGACCTAAGTAGATCCCTTTGTTCCACTACAGAAATACTTCTCTCTAAGAGATCTGACCTAGGGGTGCCTGGGTGGCTCAGTCATTAAGGATATGCCTTAGACTCAGTTCATTATCCCAGGGTTCCTGGGATCAAGCCCTGCATTGGGCTCCCTGCTCATCAGGAAGCCTGCTTCTCCCTCTCCCACTCCCCTGCTTGTGTTCCCTCTCTTGCTTGTGTCTCTCTCTGTCAAATAAATAAATAAAATATTTTTAAAAAAGGAAAAATTAAAAAAATATATGACCTAGACATCCAGACTCTCAGAATACTCTTTCTTCCAGGTGGAATTGGGAAATTACTGACAAACCTCAATTTATTGTTTTATCCACTTTACCCAAGAACTTGAAGCCATGTGCCCAAGATGATTCCTGCCAGGAATTGGGAGTACAGGAGTTTGAATTCCAGTGATCTGACTCCAGCCTCCTTGTCTTTAACTATCACTCTCCTAACACACAGCATTCTCTCTTATGTTTATAATGGGAGATAGAAGCACAAGAGAGACTAAGAAGCTTGCCTGAAGCATCACAGTGAGTCCCAAATGGTAAAAGTAGATTATCTTTTTAAAAAAATACATATATTTTTATTTATTTATTTATTTATTTACTTACTTATTTTTAGTAATCTTTATATCCAATATGGGGTTCGAACTCACAAGGCTTGAGATCAAGAGTCACATGTTGAAGGTGCCTGGGTGGCTGACTTGGTTAAGTATCTGCTTTTGGGTCATGTCATGATCCCAGGATCTTGGGATTGAGTCGGGTTCCTGGCTCAGGGGGGAGTATGCTTATCCCCCTGCTCATGCTCGCTCTCTCTCTCTCTCTCCCTCTCAAATATATAAATAAAATCTTTTTTTAAAAGGGCCAAATGCTTTTTGGACTGAGCCAGCCAAGTTCCCCCAAACTAAATTACCTAGTTGGATATGTGTGTAGGTCTTTCCTTCCTGTTAACCTCTTGATTCTTCTAAAATTCTCTTTGAATTTGTTCCCAGCTACACTACAGAGTAGTAAGGGGAGGTCAGGGTGGTGACAGAGGTGACCACAAAGAACCCTAGAAGGTAAAGGGAATCTTGAATAGTCTGGCCACCCAATCCCACTTGGAGACCATTCTCAATCTACAAGCCCTTGAGATTAAAGTTTTATTTTATTTTAAAAAGGCAGTGACTTTTGTTTTGTTTTGTTTTTTATTTTTTTTTAGCACTAACAACTATACTGTATATTATTATGATTCCAGGCAACATATAGTATTATGCCCAGGATTGGAATTTCTGTATTGTATGATAATTCTATTTTTAATTTTTTGAGGAAACTGCATACTGTTTTCCACAGTGGCTACACCAGTTTTCATTCCCACCACCAGTGCATGAGGGCTTCTTCTTCTCCACACTTTCTTGAATGCATCTTATTTTGTGTGTGTGTGTGTGTGTGTGTGTGTGTGCGCACGCGCATGTGTGTGTGTTTAGCTATTCTGATAGATATCTCATTTGGTTTTGGTTTTGCATTTGATTTGGTTTTGATTTGCATTTACTTGATGACGAGTGATGTTGAGCATCTTTTCATGTGTCCACTGGCCATCTGTGTGTCTTGTTTGTAGAAATCTTTGTTCATGTGTTCTGCCCATTTTTAATTTCATTATTTGGGGTTTTGGTGTTGAGTTGTATTTCTTTGAATATTTTGGGAATTTAACCCTTTATCAAATATGTCATTTACAAATATCTTCTCCCATTTCACAGATTGTCTTTTAGTATTGTTGATTGTTTCCTTTGCTGTGCAGAAGCTTTTTATTTTGATATAGTTCCAATAGTTTATCTTTGCTTTTATTTCCCTTGCCTGAGGAGACATACCTAGAGAAATGCTTCTATGGCTGATGTCAGAGAAATTACTGCCTGTGCTCTCTTCTAGGATTCTCATGGCTTCAGGTCTCAAATTTAGGTCCTTAATCCATTTCGAGTTCATTTTTGTGTATTTTGTAAGAATGTGGTCCACTTCCATTCTTTTGGGTATTGCTGTCCAGTTCTCCCAACACCATTTGATGAAGAGACTGTCTTTTTCCGATTGCATGATCTTGCCTCCTTTGTCATAGATTAATTGACCATATAATCATGAGTTTATTTCTGAGCTCTCTATTCTGTTCTATTAATCTATGTGTCTGTTTTTGTGTTGGTATCATGCTGTTTTGATTACTATAGCTGTGTAGTATACCTTGAAATCTGGGATTGTGATACCTCCAGTTTTGTCCTTCTTTTTCAAGATTGCTTTGGCTATTCAGGATCTTTTGTTCCATACAAATTTTAGGATTATTTGTTCTAGTTCTGTGAAAAATGCTATTGGGATTTTGATAGGCATTGCATTAATTCTGTACATTGCTTTGGGTAATATGGACATTTTAACAATATTTGTCCTTCCAATCTATGATCATGGCATATCTTTCCATTTGTTTGTGTCATCTTTAATTTCTTTCATTATTGCTTTATAGTTCTCAGAATATGGGTCTTTTACCTCCTTAAGTTTATTCCTAGGTATTTTATTATTTTGAGTACAATTATAAATGGGATTATCTTCTTAAGTTCTTTTCCTACTACTCCATTATTAGCATATAGACATGCGACAGATTTGTGTATATTGATTTTATATACTGTAACTTTATTTAATTCATGTATCAGTTCTAATAGTTTTTTGGTGGAATTTTTAGGATTTTCTATATATAGTATCATGTCACCTATAAATAGTGAAACGTTTACTTCTTCCTTACCAATTTGGATACCTTTTATTTCTTTTTCTTGTCTGATTGCTGAGGCTAGGACTCCCAGTACTATGTCGAATAAAGGTAGTGAGAATGGATATCCTTGTCTTATTCCTGATCTTAGGGGAAAAGCTCTTATTTTTTACCATTGAATATAATGTTAGCAGTGGATTTTTCATTTATGCCTTTTATTATGTATGTTCCCTCTAAACCTACTTGGTTGAGGGTTTGTTTTTTTTTTTAATCATGAATGGATATTGTACTTTATCAAATGCTTTCTCTGCATCTATCAAAATGATCATATAATTTTCATCCTTTCTCTTGATGTGATGTATCACGCTGACTGATTTGCAAAATTTTTTAAATAAATTTTTTATTTTATTTTTTAAGGTTTTTTTTTTTAATTTTATTCATTTATTTGACAGAGAAAGAGCACAAGCAGGGGGAGTGGCAGGGAGAAGGAGAAGCAGTCTCCCACTGAGCAGAGAGCCTGACATGGGGCTCAATCCCAGGACTCCAGGATCATGACCTGAGCCAAACACAGACACTTAACCAACTGAGCCACCCAGGTGCCCCTGACTTGCAAATATTGAACTACATTGCATCCCAGGAATAAATCCCACTTGATAGTGGTGAATGTTTCTTAAAACATATTTTTGGATTCTGTTTGCTAATATTTTGTTGAGGATTTTTACATCTATATTCATGAGAGATATTGGCCTGTGGTTCTCTTTTCTTGTGGTGTCTTTATTTGGTTTTGGTATCAGGGTAATGCTAGCCTCACAGAATGAATTTGGAACCTTCTCTTCCCTTCTATTTTTTGGAACAGTTAGTGAAAAATAGGTGTTCACTCTTCTTTAAATGTCTGGTAGAATTCATCTGTGAAACTATCTGGTCCCGGACTTTTGTTTGGTGGGAGTTTTTTGAACACTGATTTAATTTCATTGCTGGTAATTGGTCTATTCAACTTTTTTATTTCTTCCTGATTTAGTTTTGGGAGGTTATATGTTCCTAGAAATGTATCCACTTCTTCTAGGTTGTTCAATTTTTTGTCATATAATTGTCCATAATATTTTCTTATAATCCTTTGCATTTTTGTGGTGCCAGTTGTTACTTATCCTCTATCATTTCTGATTTTGTTTATTTGACTTCTCTCTCTCTCTCTCTTATGAATCTAGCTAAAGGTTTATCAATTTTGCTGCTCTTGTCAAAGAACCAGCTCCTGGTTTCATTGATCTGTTCTACTGCTTTTTAGTTTCTACTTTGTTTATTTATGCTCTAATCTTTATTACTTCCTTTCTTCTACTGGTTTTGGGCTTTCTTTGTTCCTCTTTTTCTAGGTCCTTTAGGTATAAGGTTAGACTGTTTATTTGAGAGTTTTCTTATTTCTTGAGGTAGAAAAAAAAGGCAGTGGCTTTTGAAATATAATGACATTTATGAAGAATAATAAGAGGAAGAGCACCTTACTGAAACAGCGATAATGCTGTTGCTCAAAGCATTTTCAAAACTTCAGAAGTATTTTGCACATCACATAAAAACAATCAGTGATATTGTAGCCTTACATGTATTAATTTCTACCATTACATTGTAGGATGTGTTACAGTAGGGAAACTTTTCAGTTGGCAGCTAACATCTTCAGTGGTGATTTTTATCTTTGAGTTTGGCACTTCTCAAAGTTGTTCTTAGGTTTTTTTACTGATCCTATCTATACTGGGGGCTTCCAATTCTCTCTTCACTAACTATAAGAAAGGGAAGAGCCAGGGTATGGTGAGGACATAAAGGAGCAAATCAATGAGCAGTTATTAAACCAACATACAAAATTTACCAGGAATGAACAAATTAGAGAACTCAATTGGGAAGGTGTGGAACATTTAGCTATTTTTTATCCTAATCACAATACTAACGTGGGTGTGTGTAGCAGCAATAGATTCTAAAAGAATCCAACTACAGGCCAATAGACAGAATTCTTTAATGTGGGTGATCATATATGGGATTTTCCTTTCTGATAAGTGAAACTTCCTAGCTTAGTTAATAATCAGCCTCTAGGAATGCCTGGCTGGTTCAGTTGGAAGAGCATGCTACTCTTGATCTCAGGGTTGGGAGTTGAGCCCTATGTTGGGTGTGGAGATTACCAAAAATAAATAAACTTTAAAAAAAAATCAACCTCTGGAACTTAAATGGTCTGTTTACAGTCTCAGAGAAAGAAGTTTAGTGATTAGATGACTGATAATTACATTACCTATCAATTACTATTTCTAAATCAACCAGGATTGCCAAATAATCAACCTCTCTTTAAATGACAATGAGAATTGCAAGCAAAAGAGTTCAGACGTTCATGGCATAACAATTAAGTTAAATGGTTCAATCAATTTTGGAGGGTGAGTCTTCCTTCACTAAGATTTGAGAGTGAGCTGTGAAGTATGAGTTCCAGATTAAATCTGAATGCTTTAATTATGAGTGTGGAAGGTAGAAGCTAACCATGCCACCTTTGCAGAGATTTTTTTTTAAGATTTTATTTGTTTATTTGACAGAGAGAGATCACAAGTAGGCAGAGAGGCAGGCCGCTGAGCAGAGAGCCTGATGTGGGGCTCGATCTCAGGACCCTGAGATCATGACCTGAGACAAAGGCAGAGGCTTAACCCACTGAGCCACCCAGGCGCCCCTGCAGAGATTTTTTTAAGGTAACCTGATCGGTATTTCCTAATAAAGGCCTCTGTTTCATTTTTCCTATATAAAAATAGATTGAAAACTATATTATAATGATGATGTTCACTGCAGCATTAATAACAATAGCTAAAATCTATGAATGAGCTAAATGTCCAGGCAATATTCCCCAGGCTGAACTAGAAGGTATTGATGGAGCTGTGGGAAGAGGGTTGCTGGGCAAAAACTGCCAATTTGGGTGAGTCTCTGTGGGGTGGTTAAGATATAGCTTGTGGCTGCATATCACCTCACAACTGGTATCTCAGCCCAGCTTAACCCTTCTAGGACAAATCCAATGACTGTTTTTATTCCAAATGATGAATATTTATAAACTTATTTTTAGTATCTAGCACTTAAGGGGGGTGGCAGGGGTGGGAAATGCAGGCTACATTTAAGCCTGTGGAAAACTAAAGGTCTTTTTCAACCCAAATATTCATTCTTAGTAAAGTTGTAGCAGTTCCTTCCTTTATTGTTAATGCTAATGGGATAAAACTCTTTTTTTGTTGTTGTTTTTGTTTATGTTTTTAAAGTAAGCTCTACACCCAGTGTGGGGTCTGAACTCACAATCCCCAAATCAAGGGTTGCATGCTCTGCTAACTAAGCCAGCCTAAATCCCCAAGGGATAAAACTCTTGTCTAGAATTTCTATAAACCCAATATCAACCCAACAAAGGAAATGGAATCATACACATTTTAAAAATCTGTGGCAATAAATAATATTCTGATATGAAACCTATGCATCAAACAGATTTTGTATGGGAAAACCAGACTTTCAATATCTCATTTTTATCTACTAGGAATTACCACAAAAAAGAAAAGAATGTCAAGGGTCTAAAGCAGTAGACCTGTACAACAGAACTTTCTCTGATGGTTAAAATATTTTCTGTATAGCCGTTGAGCCCCTGAAATGTGGCTAGTAGGACTGAAGAATTTTTTTTTTTTTTTTTTAAGTAGACTCCATGCCCAGCATGGAGCCCAATGTGGGGTTTGAGCTCATGACCCTGAGATCAAGACCTGAGTTGAGATCAAGAGTTGGATGCTTAGCCAACTGAGCCCTCAGGTACCCCTGAAGAACTGATTTTTAGAATTATTTTTGAAAAAATTTTTTTGAAGATTGTATTTATTTTTTAGAGAGAGAGAGAGGACACACACGAGAGAGAGTGAGAGCACAAGAGAGCAGGAGCAGGGACAGGAGTGGAGGCAGGGGGAGAGGGAGAAGCAGGCTCCCGGCTAAGCAGGGAACCCTATATGGGGCTAGATCCCAGGACACTGGGATCATGACCTGAGCAGAAGGCAGATGCTTAACTGACTGAGCCACCCAGGCACCCCCTAAAATTATATTTAATTTAAATATAGTCACAGCTGACTAGTGGCTACCATATTGGAAGGCACAATTCTAAAGTATTTTTCAGTAAATATTTGTGTGGATTCCAGAAAGAAACCATGTCACATAATAAAGTGGCAGGCAAATTGTTTGCTGAGTTGTATGTAGATAACCTTAATTTGTAAAATAAATAAATAAATAAAAATCAACTCAGTAGGTGGTTGCATTCTCTGTAGAGAGTTTAAAAACAACAAAAGCTGGCTAAATGTCATCACTGTTTTTACTACCATTAGTAGTAAATTTTACTACTGACAATTCTAAGCAATGTCAGTTACAGAGTACTCCTCTTTGCCAGGGTGGACTGCAGTGGTTTCTGCTCTGCCCCTTGGTATACCAGCTCTTCTCCACGATACCTCACACGTGTACAAGGACAAAAGAAAATCAAATGGATTAGTGTGTGTGATGGCTATTAGAGCTATTAACAAATAAATGGTTCTTCCTCTCCTTCCAGACACATGGCAAGATTTCACTTCCTTACCCCTTGATCTCAGACATGCTTCGGAAAATCTCAACAGAAGCACTAAAAGCCGGGGCATGCTATACTGTGCTCTCTTTGTCCTTTGCCATGGGCACATGGCAATGTTCCAGATAGCAGCTACTCCAATAGCCTGGTTTCTGGAGAGAGGACCGTGATGAACCTTCATGATGAACCTAGTATGTGCAAGAAATAAACCTTTTATTTTAAGCCACTGAGTTTGAGGGAATGCTTTTACTATAGCTTAATTAAGTCTGCCTTACTGACACAATATACCTACTAATATCCCTTAGCAATTTCAGAATTTAGAGATGAAATCACAGCTCAGAATCAAAAGGATAAAATGAACAGTTGAATTTTCAGAACTTACTCTATAGAAAGTCAGCTTCAAGAATATTTATTCCAATATAATTAACATAGAGTGTGATATTAGTTTCAGTTATACAATATAGTGATTCAACAGTCCCATGCTCAATTCTCATTACAGTAAGTGTACTCTTAATACCCTTCACCTATTTCACCCATCCTCCCACAGATCTCCCCTCTGGTAACCACCAGTTTGTTCTCTGTATTTGAGTTTGATTTTTTTTTCTTTTTCTCTTTGTTCACTTGTTTCTTAAATTCCATATATGAGTGAAATCATATGGTATTTGTCTTTCTCTGGCTTATTTCACTTAGCATTATACCCTCTAGATCCATCCATGTTATTGCAAATGACAGCATTTCATTCTTTTTGATGGCTGAATAATATTCCATTGTGTATACATGTATATACAACCTCTTCTTTATTAATTCATCTATCAATGGACACTTGGTTTGCTTCCATCTTGGCTATGCTAAGTAATGCTACAGTAAACATAGGGGTGTATATATCTTTCCAAATTAATGTTTTCATTTTCTTTGGGTAAATACCCAGGAGTGGAATTTCTAGGTCATATGGTAATTCTATTTTTAATTTTTTGAGGAAACTCCATACTGTTTTCCCTACAGTGGCTACACCAGTTTGCATTCCCACCAACAGTGCATGAGCACTCCTTTTTTAAAAAAGATTTTATTTATTTATTTGACAGAGAGAGACACAGTGAGAGAGGGAACACAAGCAGGGGGAATCAGAGAAGGAGAAGCAGGCTTCCTGCCGAGTAGGGAGCCCACTGCAGGGCTTGATCCCAGGACCCTGGGATCATGATCTGAACCGAAAGCAGGAACTTAACTGAGCCACCCAGGTGTCCCTGAGGATTCCTTTTTCTCCACACCCTCCGTAATATTTCTTGTGTTCCTGTGTTATTTTAGCCATTCTGACAGGTGTGAGGTGAAACCTCACTGTGGTTTTGATTTGCATTTACTTGATGATAAGTGATGCTGAGCATCTTTTCATCTGTCCATTGGCCATCTATGTGTCTTCTTTGGAGAAATGTTTGTTCAGGTCTTCTGCCCATTTTTAATTGCATTATTTGGGGTTTTTTTCAGTGTTGAGTTGTACAACTTCTTTATATATTTTAGATATTAATCACTTATCATATACAGCATTTGCAAATGGCTTCTTCCATTCTGTAGGTTGTCTTTTAGTTTTCTTGATTGTTTCCTTTGCTATGCAGAAGCTTTTTATTTTGATGTAGTCGCAATACTTTATTTTTGCTTTTGTTTCCCTTGCCTGAGGAGACATATCTAGAAGAATGTTGCTAAGGCCAATGTCAGAAATTACTGCCTATTCTCTCTTCTAGGATTTTCATGATTGCAGGTCTCACATTTATGTCTTCCGTCAATTTTGAGTTTATTTTTGTGTATGGTGTGAGAAACTGGTCCAGCTATAAGTTGTTTTGCTTTTTTAAAAGCTTTTATTTATTTGACAGAGAGACAGTGAGAAAGGGAACACAAGCAAGGGGAATGGGAGAGAGAGAAGCAGGCTTCCCACCAAGCAGGGAGCTCAATGTGGGGCTCCATCCTAGGACCCTGGGATCGTGACCTGAGCTGAAGGCAGCCACTTAACAACTGAACCACCTAGGCACCCCCCAGCTATAGGCTCTTATGAGCAGAGTAATGATGGTTAGCAATGAGCTAGCAACCACCCTCCATTAACACAGCATGGTACTTAAGAGTATGGATTCTGATAGAAAAATGGACAAATGATTATAAAGAAAGGTCATTGTAAAGCAAACCAGGCTTTTTTTTTTTTTAAGGCCAACATTTTTCTTTTTTTAAAAGATTTTATTTTCATTTGACAGACAGAGGGGGAGAGAGAGAGAAAGAGAGAGGCAGGCAGGCAGAGGGAGAAACAGACTCCCCGCTGAGCAGGGAGCCTAATGCAGGACTCCATCCCAGGATCCAGGGATCATGAACTGAAAGTAGAGGCTCAACCAACTGAGCCATCCAGGCGCCAAGAAACCTAAGACTCTTATAAATTATGCTCAACTTTACTTATTGAATTAGTTAGGGTCAAGCTAGGCTAGGTCGCCATAAGAATGAACACAACTAACATAGTAGCTTAACACAAAATATTCTCACTTGCCCAGTCTTCTAGGGATTGAGCAGTTTTCTTCCATCTTGTAGCTATGCGATTTGGATTATTGGCCTCCATTGGTATACCAACCCTTGTCTTGGAAAAAGTAAAAAGTCATTTGTGTTCATTCCAAGAATGTCATAAAACTCCTACCTTAGGGGCGCCTGGGTGGCTCAGTGGGTTAAAGCCTCTGCCTTCAGCTCAGGTCATGATCTCAGGGTCTTGGGATCCAGCCCCGCATCGGGCTCTCTGCTCAGCGGGGAGCCTGCTTCCCTTCCTCTCTCTCTCTCTCTGCCTGCCTCTCTGCCTACTTGTGTTCTCTGTCAAATAAATAAAAAATCTTAAAAAAAAAAACAAAAAACTCCTACCTTAATGTATAAAAGACAAAAAAAATTTATGTGTGGGGTGTGGGGGGGGGGGGGGGGGGGGGGTGGGGGGGGAGGCTATGATGCGCACATGGCTTTGCCTCTGCCACACTCTTAAGTGTAAAAATGATATTAGGTAAGAATACCATTTTTCCTATCAGACTGGCAGAGCAGAATCTCTGCCAATAGTTAACTGCCATTCTACTTCTAGGAATTTATCCTACAGATAGACTGAGATATATGCAAAAATTTTTGTAAAAGCAACAGACTGGAAGTAATTTTAACTGTTCTTCAAATTATGATGCATCCACGATGATGGAATACCATGGGGTCATAAAAAGAATGAGGAAGCTCTTCACGAAGTGATATAGAATAAGCTCTGAGATATATAACTAAATGAAAAAAACCAATATTAACATTTGGGTAAAAAAAAAAGTATTTTTTGTGCATGTCTGAATCTCCTGATGAAAATCCAAAAAACTGATCTGATTGTCTCAAGAGGGGACCTGAGGAGACTTACTGCCAAACTTAATTGTACCTTTTGAATTTTTAGACATGTCAATATATTACCTAGTCAAAATTTTAACTTAATCTTATTCAGAGGATATGAATTCAGCCAGCAACTTTGTGATCTTGAGCAAGTTGCTTCATCTTTAGGTCTGTGTGCTTATCAGCATAATAGTTATTAGTACAACCTGCACTTGTGGGGTTGTGAGAAGCCAACTGCTCTATTTCTAAATAAATTTTAATTGATTTGGGTGTTTTTTAATCATACTGATTTAGAAACATTGATGTAAGCAAGAACAGCTTTTTGGATTGCCAGGAAAGCCTCTAAAGTGACATTTAAGATCTGGGAGCTTTCTCATCACGAAGGCATTAGGAGAGTGCTTGGCTTGTCTGAGAACAGCAAAGACGCAGCAGTATCAAAAAGAGGAGAGCAGTAGGACATGAATTCAGCGGTGGGGAAGTGTATAAAGATCATGTAAGTCACCTAGGACTTCAGCTTACAGCACTGGAATGACAACACTTAAATAGCTACAGTATAGACAACAAACTATAGGGTACCAAGAATAGAAGCAAGCCCTTTTTGGAAATAAGGAACACAGACCTTTAGCCTGAACCCTCCCTTGTCTTTTTCCCAAATTAGCGTTGTTTGAAAACACCTTTAAATGGGTTTTTCCTAATTCATGCAAGGACCAAAGAACCAAGAGGAAAAAATTCTCAAGACTAAATACTATACATTTTATTTTCTCTCAAAGTGACTGTTCCTGCCATTACAATTTTTTGTAGGTTAGGGTATTTGGCTTGCTTATTAGCATTAGATGACAAAAGATAACAGGTTTGTTTAATAAACATTTATTCCTTTAGTTGAACAACCTCTACACACAAAATATATATGGTTTAGGATCTCTTTTTGAGTGGAAAAGAATTTAGGTCTCAAGAGGTTTTGAGCCTTTTTCTGGAAATCATTTAACTGAGCCTAAGACCCCTAAAAATATACATAAAAACTGGTTCAAGGAAACCAGCAATTAGATTTTGAAATCAAACTATAGATTAAGTTAGCGAACTTAAAATTGGGGCAATTCCTCTCCTGTAGTTCCTACACACCCAAATTCACCTGGAAAACAAAAACCTCATCTACTGGAAGACAAAATGGACACAGAACAGTGGTATACTTAACATCAAAGTGGGCAAAATTGATGAACTGGCAGATTTTGAGGGGTTTAAGGATGAGAAAAATGACTGGGGATAACATATGAATAAGGACTAGATTGTTAACTATAGACTTGTATTGACACCAACTACATGACTTTTCTCAGCAGTCAATGGGAATGTTTAAGTGGGTTGACCCAAGATGACTTAGAACTTGGAATGAGCAATGAGATACTTTTAAAGCCAACCCCTTTTTTCTGAGGTGGCTAGTGGATTCATAATGGTCACAAAGACCATGGATAAAGTATTTAAGATTCTACTTTTTATCCTCACACTTGAAAGTTTATCTGAGGGCCACCAGTTTCCCAATTCTAGAATTACTAGCTTACGTATCTCAGTCTTCTCATTCACCTAATGTTCAACTTCCATCAGTTTTCAGAGACATTAATCGCTTTGTAGGAAATTCAGGATTCTACAGATCCTAAGGAGTTGTGGGATACAACCAGGAACCTCCACATTTTATGTTAACTTCAATAGTCCTATGGAGACCAAGGCAATTTTGCTTTGGTTAAGCAGGATATATTTTCATTTTTAAGAAAACCCTCCCGTAACAGGTAGGTTTATCCAACTCTCTTAAAAAATTGGTGGGATTCTTTTTAAGTATCCTTTCCAAAGCAACAGTTACATAATTGGAATATTGGATTTAATATAAAAAGTGTGGTTCCTAGTTAATGCTGTTTGCATATGGTCATGATTAAAGATCAGGATAGTCTTCACATTTCTAAGCAAGATCCAGTTTAAAAAGCTTCTTCTTTCCAAACCCCTAATAACAGCCATTTGAGAGTAAACCAGAGCATTACATCACCCCAATGAAGCTGTAGGTTTCATTACATGCACCAACAAATCTACATGGCTAGCTTACGCATTCCACTTTTACAGAATTTATTTTATACCTATTATACCAAACAGTATTTTAAACACTGACATATAAACTCCCTAATAAGATAAAGCAAAGACAGAAGTGCTTATCTTATTAGAAACAAGATACACCATCACTTATAGTCTTCAAACATTATTGCACTTTAACTTTCATAATTTGACAATGCATTCTTGGAACAATCTGCAGACAACTAAATTTAACAGACAAAATTAAAGAACACTTTTAAGCAGACATGACTGTCCTAAATTGTTTATTAGGTAAGAATTTTACAAACATTACTTTGATTAGCGGTAACGGTGGAGCTGGAGAGTATTGCGCCTTCTCCATGCCGCTCGGCGTGAACCACCAATAGTGTGGTGGAACTTGTGACCCTTTCCAAGGCCACGGCTCTTTCGGCCTGCAGATGTCAGCCCTCGCATCTCCCTGTGCTTGTGGACTGGTTTGGTGATCCACTGGGTGTCAGGATTTCTTCTGATAGCTTTATGGAATGGATCAATGAGGATAACCTCAAAGAATTTGTATGTGGAATCTTCACCAACCCAGTAAGAATTCAAGACTCTTAGAGCCCCGCAGTGACGTCCAGCTCGCTCCTGTAACAGGAAAAAAAGGCTCAAGGTCAGCCTGTTTCCCTTAGTAGGAAATTAAGAAGAATCCCTTTAGTGTACCGTACCAGACAAGAGACTGACTAGGGCTGTTCACTTAACTACCTGAATATTTACTAAGCATCTTCCCAGAAGCTAGGACGCCAAATATGATTAAGACTTACTATAACACATGAAACATTCTTATTTGAAACCACTGCCTATTATCATCCTCTCTCTGACCAAGGCACAAATGTTAGCAATATCTAACAAAATTTAGGAACCTAGTCCTTTTCTAAGACAACTTAGGGATCAGCGAACTTTTCATACAAAACCTTAATAAATGAGTATTATTTTAGGCTTTGCATGGTCACAATAGTCTCTTTAATATAAAATGTCTTTGCCTTTTAAAAATAAAAAAAATTTTTCAGTTTACAGAAGGCAACAAACCCCTGTTTGTCAACCTCTGGGAGAAAGCACAGCTTCATTTACTAACCCAGAAAGACAGCTTACAACTGAACATTGGAAATTAGCCATATGACTAAATGCACAGCTTCTGTACACCTGGGGAGAGATGTTCAAGACAAAGTTTACTTCCCTTCAAAAGCTTAGGTTCCAAGGCTTGCACTAACCTTAAAACACGTTCCATTACACACAAGCAAAGACACAGTAACAAAGACTATGACTTTGACAGCAACACTTTACAAAGGTGTTCAAATTCTTCTCCACTGGCTCCAGATGACATACAACTGCTGAAAAATCACTTACCTCTGCAACAGACTGAAGGCTTCGGGCAAACTTTAGCTGATTAACACCATGATGGACAGGCTTGCCGTAGGTAGCACCCTTAGGAACTGGGCGTTTGCGGCCACCACGACGCACACGAATCCGATATATGACATAACCTATATAAACACATTTACAGTGGTCTTACAAAAGCCAGACGGATGAAGACTCAGTAACTTGCTACTAAATGCTGCAAGGTCGAATCTATTTTGAGCTGTTAAGCCAAATACTATATACCTGAAGATAAAATGACCACTTAAGACTCACTCTAAAAACACATTCCAGTGTTTTTTGAAGTACTTTGGGACACAGGAAGAATAACTTCTCATTCCCACTCTACACGGAGATATTGGGGCCATAGTACCTCTAAATACCAGTTTTCTAGCATTTCCCCAGGAACACAACTTTATCCAAGGATCCATACAGAGACCACTCACCTTGCTTGGCCTTGTACCCCAGCCTGCGCGCTTTATCGGGCCGGGTTGGGCGGGGGGCCCTGTGGAGCGCAGAGAGCTGGCGGTACTGCCAGCAGCGCACCCTGAGAAGAAAGCGCATTACATCGGACTGCTTCTTCCTCCATAGCTCCTGGATGTACTTGTAAGCGCCCATCTTGGCCTACCTTTGAGCTAAAAAAACATCATGCATTTAAAATATGAAACGATCGCGTCCGTCCATCTTAGTTCCCCATCAGCCGCAAGAAAACCAGAGGCTGAAAACGGCTCCCATGAGCTGCAGGGAATAGCTGCGCCCTAGGAAAACAGCTGTCACCTCTGCGACCCCAACGCGGAGCAGCGCAGGAAGGGTCTCGGTACATTTTTGTTTGATGAATGGCGCCAGACCTGAGCACTGAGGAGGGCTGCTGAATGCGGCAGTCGGCGTCCCCTAGGGCCTGGCCTGCAAAGAAATCTCGCCGATACCACAGGGAAAGGTGCTGCAGCCGTTATCCCCTAAGGATAAGTCTCGAGAAAAATCCACTACTGCACTCAATCCACAGTCCTCGCTTTAGGACCCTCTAGGCCCAGCTTTCCTTTCCTCAGCCCCATGCTTCCTTTTCATTCACGTTACAGGGCCCGCTCTAATTCGCGCCGCCATCACATCACCACCCCAGCCCGCCCCGGGAGCCGCCTCTCCAAGCCCGCGCAGCCCCGCATCGTGATCGAACTCGCGCCGCACAGGAAACAGAAGGAGCTCCAAGGACGCAGGGTCCCCGAGTCTGGATGGCTGAAGAGAACGGAGATGACCCGCGGATGCACCAGCGATTTCCACCAACACAGCCTACCTGATGGCTGCCGCCAGACAGAAAGGAAAGAGCCTTTCCTCCCACAATCCTTTTTGGGCTCCTCCCCCTCCGCGCAGAGCCTCTTTCCGGTGGAGAGCAGCAGGTCCCACGGCCTCATGGGACATGTAGTTCCGGCAGCGAGCCTGGTGGGCGGAGTTCGGCCGGGATTGGAGCAGCCTCCTTTATTATCCTGCCCCCCTGGTCCTCAGGATTTGAGTTTAAGACGCAGGGGCGGCTCAAAGGGCGAGTGTCCTTGGTTAGGCCTCGGCCGGCGGGCGTCGACACCCGTCTTATAGCCGGGAAGAGGCAAGTTGGGGGCGAGGCTCACGTGGCCGAAACCGGTCGTGGAGCCACTCTGCCAGAGCACCGCATCTTTGGAGCCTGTCGAGGTGTTCAGGTTTGTGTCTTGAGGTACAGGGAACAGCTTAACGCGCCGCAGGCTCCTCACCTGGGGAGTCGCGGCGGGTTCCCCAGTGCGGCGCTATCTATCCCCCGTATCCCATTAGCTGCCCAAGCAAGCCAAATAACAGGCTCGTGCTGTCAGGGCTTCACGGGTGGGGGCGCGCGTCCCGCCTTCGGGTTCAGCCCCTGCAGGCCCGGGCTCCGAGGGATTTTACCCTAACGTAGGGTCGGAGTGTGGGGAACTGGGGGGTTAAGGAGGGGAGCGCGGGTGGCTCGGCGCCTTTCCATTTTTGTGCCTTTCCTGCCGACTTGGTCCCAGATTTGCTACGTCAGAACCAGTGCTGTTTTTTTGTTTTTTTTTTAGAAAGGCAAAATATTTTTATGCCAAGACCTGGTTTGCAGGTGCGAGTGTTTGGGGAAGAAATGCAGAGAAAATGCTTGCGTTTTGGGTTGAGTTCTTTTATTGAGAAATAGATAACCGGTTTTTTGCGTCTCCAGAATATTTTCATTTTTGATGCAGTCATGTAGTTTACCTTCTAA
Source organism: Taxidea taxus jeffersonii (assembly GCA_003697995.1). NCBI lineage: Eukaryota > Metazoa > Chordata > Mammalia > Carnivora > Mustelidae > Taxidea > Taxidea taxus. The sequence continues at coordinate 78,336 of ML111124.1, forward strand.
CTTATTAGCGGTTTTTCCCCTTTTTTTCCTTTTTTTTTTTAATTGTAGCTTTACCATTGCATTAATCTTCACATGGTTCATTGATTTATTCAGCAAATATTTATGAAATGCCTAATACTTGCCAAGTAGTGTCCCAACTGCTGGGGATGCAGCAGTAGTGAACTCTACTTTCTTGGAAATGGGCAATAAACAAATAAAATATATTTTATGTTCGGTAAAAAGTACTAAAGACAAACGTTAAGGGGAGGGAAAGGATAGTGTTGGCGTGGGGGTGGGGTCAGAATTTTGGATGAAATATTCAGGATTAGTATTTTTGAGAAATAAGATTTGAGGAAAAAACCCGGAAGGATGTGAACCTTGGAGATTTGGGCTGATTTCAGTCAAAAGGAAAAGTGCCAAGGCTGGAGTATGCCTTGATTCATACAGAAACAGCAAGGAGGCAGTGTGGCAGGAATGAACCATAAGGGAAACTAGCAGATGACATGAGAGATGGAGGTTCTTAGGTTTTCACAGTACCTGAGATCAGAAACTATTGGAAGATTTTAAGCAGAAGAGTGACTTCCTGTGACTTACATTTTTAAAGGATTATCGGGATTGCAATTTTGAGGCCAAAAGAAGGCAAAAAGTTGAAGCAGAGAGACTAGGAAGTTGTATTAGTTTCTTTTTGCTAAATACAGCAAACTTACTGGCTTAAAATATCACAAATTTGTTGTTTACAGAGGTCAGAAATCTCTGTAGGCAAAAATCAGATTGCTGTGTTCCCTTTAGAGAAGCTAGGGGAGAATCCATTTGCTTGCTTTTTCCAACCCCCCCCTTTTTTTTTAAGATTTTACTTATTTATATGAGAGGAGGGGGGTAGGCACCAGTGCGGGGAGAGGAGCAGAGAGGGAGAGAGACAAGCCGATTCCACATTGGAGGGCAGAGCAGGTTGAGGGGCCAGTCCAACCATCCTGAGACCATGACCCAAGCCAAAACCAAGAGTGAGGGCTCAATCAACTGAACCACCCAGTTGCCCCTGCTGTTTCCAGCTTTTAGAGGCCACCAGCATTCTTTTTTTTTAATATAATTTTTTATTTTTTTATTAACATGTAATGTATTATTAGCCCCAGGCATACAGGACTGTGAATCGCCAGGTTTATGCACTTCATAGCACATACCTTCCCCAATGTCCATAACCCCACCACCCTCTCCCTACCCACCTTCCCCCGGCCCCCCTCAGTTTGTTTTGTGACATTAAGAGTCTCTTATGGTTGTCTCCCTCCCGATCCCATCTTGTTTCATTTATTCTTTTCCTACTCTCCAAGCCCCCCACATTGCCTCTCAACTTCCTCATATCAGGGAGATCATATGATAGTTGTCTTTCTCCGATTGACTTATTTCACTTAGCATAATACCCTCTAGTTCCACCCACGTCGTCGCAAATGGCAAGATTTCATTTCTTTTGATGGCTGCATAGTATTCCATTGTATATATATACCACATCTTCTTTATCCATTCATCTGTTTATGGACATCTAGGTTCTTTCCATAGTTTAGCTCTTTTGGACATTGCTGCTATAAACATTCGGGTGCACATGCCCCTGAGGCCACCAGCATTCTTTTTGGCTCCTGACCCCTTCCTTCATTTTCAAAGCCAGCAGTATAGCATCTTTGTATTCTCTGTTTCTCTTCCTGACACACTTCTCTCCTTCTTATAAAGATACATGTGATTACATTGGGTCTATCCAGATAGTCCAGGATAGTCTCCCCATCTCAAGGGTCTTAATTTAATCACAGCTGCAAAGTTCCTGGTACTTTGTAAAATAAAATACTCACAGGTTTGGGGGATTATCACATAGACATCCTTGAGAGACCAGGTGAGAGAAGTTGGTGCCTCTGATCACTTCATTAGTGGGCCTGGTAATAAGTGGTCCAGTCCTGGATGTGTTCCTGGTGGATCAGATGTGGGGTATATAAAAAAAAAAGATGAGTCAAGAATGATTGCCTATAAAAAATTAAAATAAAAAAGGGATGTCTGGCTGGCTCAGTCGGTAGAGCATATGATCTCAGGGTCGAGTTTGAACCACATATTGGGCATAGAGATTACTTTAAAAAAATGACTACAGGGGTGCCTGAGTGGCTCAGTGGGTTAAAGCCTCTGCCTTCCGCTCAGGTCGTGATCCCAGGGTCCTGGGATTGAGCCCCACATCGGGCTCTCTGCTCGGCAGGGAGCCTGCTTCCCTCTCTCTGCCTTCCTCTCTGCCTACTTGTGATCTCTATCTGATAAATAAATAAAATCTTAAAAAAAAAATAAAATCTTTTAAAAAAATGACTACAAAGTTAGATGAAAGGAGTTCTGGCAGTGCAAATAATTGCTGCTGATTCCTTAATTAGTTTTTGCAGTTTCGTTTCTTCATTTGCAATTTGCAGTTTCTTAGTAGTTTTGCAAGATTTGGATTGGTATTTTTTTTTAAAGGTTTTATTTATTTAATTGACAGACAGAGATCACACAAGTAGGCAGAGAGGCAGGCAGAGCGGGGAGGGGAGAAGCAGGCTCCCCGCCAAGCCGAGAGCCCGATGCGAGACTCGATCCCAGGACCCTGGGATCATGACCCGAGCCGAAGGCAGCAGCTTAACCCACTGAGACACCCAGGCGTCCCTGGATTGGTATTTTCAATTGATTCTGAGATTCCTGAGGGCAGGTATCATTTCTGGTTTTGCCCCCCTAGTTTGTCCCTCATGTGCGGCATTATGGTAAGATCTCAGTAAATACTTAATGAGTAAAAGAATGGTAAGCTGAAATCTGCTCATTATATTTTATTATGTGAAGTATTGTTTACAAAACCTTTTAAATGTGTGTTTATCTAAAATTATTCATATATGGGTAAGTAAGTGTTGCGCACAGTACCTGATGTTTGCATAAATAAATACACAGTGTAAAAGTTTTCTCCATGCAAGGCTTCATAATATGATCTATAACATCTCTCTGTGATGTTAAGTGTTTCAGTATTAATATTGTTTTAGTAACATTAAAAAAGTTGTGTTTAACTTATGAAAGTAGAATGATTTCCTTAGAAAAACAGAAGTACTGGCAGTTTCGAGCAGCTGTTTCTGATAGCTCTTTAAAGGGGTTATTGACCAAGCTCAGTGTTTTCCACAGGAATGGATCAAGTCACTTTTTTTGTTTTGTTTTGTTTTTTAAAGATTTTATTTATTTATTTATTTTGACAGAGAGAGAGCAAGCAAGGCAGACAGAGTGGCAGGCAGAGGCAGAGGAAGAAGCAGGCTCCCTGCTGAGCAAGGAGCCCGATGTGGGACTCGATCCCAGGACGCTGGGATCATGACCTGAGCCGAAGGCAGCCGCTTAACCAACTGAGCCACCCAGGCGTCCCTCAAGTCACGTTTTTATTCTCTAGAAACATTATTGATTAGCCTGGAAAGCAAAGCAATATGCAGTTAAGACTGCATTGGATTTTGCCTGTTAAGCCTGTTTTCTCAAGTCATTTATATCAGAAGAGGATTAATAGGTCACAGATTGAATTTTATTGTCCAGCAGTTACTTAGGGTAGGGACTGTAGTAAATAGTTCTAACTACTGCTTTACAGTAAACACTAACTGGGGTGCCTGGGTGGCTCAGTCAATTAAGTGTCTAACTCTTCAGCCCAGGTCTTGATCTCAGGATTATGAGTTCAAGCCCTGCATTGGGCTCAATGCTGAGTGTGGAGGCTACTAAAAAACATTAGATACTATTAAAAAAAGTAATACTTTCATTAGCAAGTTGTTAACCTTCAGCTTTAGGTAATATTGTTTCCCACTTGACAATGACTTAGAACCTAGAGTGTTTCAGCTGTGCCTTGATTAATCACATTTATCCTTTCATCTTTGTTTTGTTTTTAATGGTGTAAAATATTTAACATGGATTACTCTGTTTTATCTTGCTTCTTGCCTTATAAAATACCTTAAAATCCTTACCAAGTGTTTGAGTAACCTCTGTTCATTTATTTTTACTGTTTGCCTTTGATGGAGATTCTCTGATAGACTGAAACAACTCCCCCAGTTTATTTATACACACACATACACTAAAAGTAATGTGTATTTTTAATACACATCATCTGCTAATCCTGTTATCAGTGTGTGATCAAAGTGTAATTGTAGCATGCCACTTTTAGTTATATATTTTTTAAAGATTTTTTTAATTTATTTGACAGTGAGAGAGGGAACACAAGCAGGGGGAGTGGGAGATGGAGAAGCAGGCTTCCCGCTGAGGAGGGAGCCTGATGCAGGCTCAATCTAAGGACCCTGGGACCATGACCCAAGTTGAAGGCAGACACTTAGCGCTTAGCGACGGAGCCACCTAGGCACTGCAGTAGTATGTCACTTTTAAAGCAAATATATTAAGACCACTTCCTAAGAGTGGAATATTCCATTGGGATTTCTCAGGATTCTGTTGGTTTCAGCATTTTTCCAGTTTGCTGGAGTCCCCAGAACTCATATTTGCCTCTCTTTTATGGGGAGTCTATTGCTGCTAATAATTGGGGTGTTTTTTTCTTTCAACCATCTGGTTCACTTAACTGCAACATGTACCTGCCCTTTTAAAGCACTTGTGTTTGTTTGAGGATTGTTATGATATGTGGTAAAGGGGCATTTTCTTATTGAAAAGGAAAAGAAGAGAAGCTATTTAGAAATTCTGCTGGGACTAAGACATTTTCAGAGGATGGGAAATAACAATAGAAAAATTAGAATTTAGATTCTACTAGCAACCTTTTCTGACAACGGAATTGCTCTATGCTGCCATCATTTTTCTTTTCTTTTTTTTTTTTTTAAAGATTTTATTTATTTATCTGACAGACAGAGATCACAAGTAGGCAGAGAGGCAGAGAGAGAGAGGAGGAAGCAGGCTGTCCGCAGAGCAGAGAGCCTGATGTGGGGCTCGATCCCACGACCCTGGGATCATGACCCGAGCTGAAGGCAGCGGCTTTAACCCACTGAGCCACCCAGGCACCCTGCCATCATTTTTCTTATCTGACAGATTTCTTTTTCATTCTTTTGGTTGGATGGCAACTTCTTTTAAATTTTAACTATCATTAAAGTCCCTTTGAAAGAAAGATTCGATGATATCATAAACTTATAGGAGAATCACAAAATGCAAAAAGAGTAGAATCCTATAATCAATGAGATGACATTAGATTAATCATAAATTCAGGTGTAGAAAACCTTTTAAAATAGTCCATAGCTGCTGACATAGGAGATATCATACCATAAATGATCAGTGTGTCACAGAGCTCTCCTCTTACAAATAAAGGCTGAGAATTTTTCTGTTGCAGTTATGTTGAAAATATATTTTAAAAAATCATGCCTGGCTGGATCAGTTGGTAGAGCATGTGACTCTTAATCTTGGGGTCATGAGTTTGAGTCCCACATTGGGCATAGAGATTATTTTAAAAATTTTAAAAATAAATATAATATATATGTATTTGTGTGTGTGTGTGTGTGTGTGTTTGTCTATGTCCCTTAAGAGTAGTTTTCATAGAAATAAGTGATAAATATTCTTGGGAAGATTTGGAAGGATTCCAAGCATGCCACCAGGAAATAATGGCTACATTGCGTTAAGTGATGATTATTTCTCTACTGGTAAATGTATTGTACTGCTCTGGAAATGAGTGTTGTGTTATTACTGTGCTGCAATAATGGTAGCAATAAAATTTTTCCCGTCAGCAGATTGGTGTTGTGGCTAATTTGGGTTATAAAAATTACAGACTTCTGGGGTCACCTGGGTGGTTTAGTCAGTTAAGCATCTGCCTTTAGCTCACGTCATGATTGTAGGGTCCTGGGATTCAGCCCTCCCATCCGGCTCCCTGCTCAGCAGGGAACCTGCTTCTGCCTTTTCCTCTGCCTGCCTGCCTGCCGCTACCCCTGCTTGTTCTCTCTCTCTTTCTGTCAAGTAAATAAATATCGCAGGCCTTTGAGATCCTGACCTGAGCCGAAGGCAGAGGCTTAACCCACTGAGACACCCAGGCACCCAGTAAATAAAATCTTAAAAAAAAAAAAAGCATGACTCAAAAAGAAGCATGAAAAAGAGAGCCCCGTTTTTCACTCTCCTGGGAAAAGATAGATAGCATTAATAGCATTAATGTTTCTCTAAAAAAATCATGTCCATTCTCTATCCAAGTTTTTGTTTTCATGCCTCCTTAAATTTTTGTTTACATGTTGGTTTTTTTCCAGGTAAATATTGATGAGCAGGCAGTGTCTTTCAAGGATTGATTTCATCTAGGATTTGATTTAGATTCCTGTAGACCTAGTGTTGAAATATTCTTTGTATAAAATTTTTTTTAAATAAACATGTACTTGTATCTACTTGTATCTATGTGCTCATCTAGATTACCTCTGCAAAAATGTGTAAGAAACTGGTAACACTGATTGCTCTAAGGGAGCAAATGGGAGACTAGGAATGGGGTTTGGAAGGCTATGCCTTATTGTATATATCCTTTCTTATTTTTGGCATTTCCCCCTGCATATGTATGACTTATTTAAACATAGAAAAAAGAAAAACGGTTGATTCAAACAGTATACAATTTCACAGATCTTTTATTCTTTTCACAGTGGCATATCCTGAGAGAAGATGGGAAAGGGCTGCAAGGTTGTGGTCTGTGGCTTGTTATCTGTGGGGAAAACTGCAATTTTGGAGCAGCTTCTTTATGGGAATCATACTATTGGTAAGATTATTTTTCTCTAGTTTCTCTGTAGGTTCTGGGAACTGTTCAGGGTCTTTTGTTGGTCATGCTAACCTAAAGATGGGTGATGGTACCAAAAGTGAGATATAATCCATAAGGACTAAAGGGTTGAAGTCAACAGAAACTGAAAAGCAGGGGAAGTAGGAAGTAGGAGAGAGAAAAAAAATAATATTTGTTATGGAAGTTTGCTGTAAGTTACAACAGGTAAGAAAACAAATGTGTGTGTGCATATGTGGTTTCCCATGTATTTACATAATAAATAGTGGTCTTGGAGTCATAGAATCACTGACCTAAGAATACACTGAACAATGATCTGTCATTCTAGTTTCAAACAGGACTTTCTAATTCTGCTATAAAAGTTTTAAAAATGGGAGAAACTCTTATTTGCTCTAATATGACCTAATTTTGTGAACTGGATTACCACATTCATTTTTCCATTCATTGAGTTAAATATTTAGTAAATACTTGCTGTATGATACAGGTTGTAATGAGACCTTTTCAAAGTGCAGAATTGAAGACGACCACATCTCTCTCTTTTTAAGGAGATCATCATTTAGTAAGGAATATAGACATTACAGGTTAGAATGAAATGAAGTTTGTTAGATAAGTGGAACCATGGATCTTCAAAATATTTATCTCTAGCAAATAACTCAGAGCACATTTCTTTTATTGATCCATCTTGATTAGCTCTGCTGCTCTTCCAGCTTCCCAAAATAACAGTTAACCGTTTTGGTTAAATCCATATTTGGTTTTTATTATGATGCCAGTGCCTGCAGTTCTCAAACTTTTTGGTAACTTTTGGTTTCAGAATCCCCCTGTCACAAATGCTGCACTATGGTTTCTCTCCCCCTCTCCTTTTTTTTTTTTTTCTCTTTTAGAGATGGGGGAAAGGGCAAAGGGAGAGGGAGAGACAAAATCTTCAGCAGATTCCAGGTGGTGCTCCATCTCACAACTCTAGGATCATGACCTGAGCCAAAATCAAGAGTCAGAGGTTTAACTGACTGAGCCACCCAGGGCCCCCGCACTATTAATTCTTAATTTTTTTTTTTTACCTCCCAATTCTAATTTATGCCTGTGCAAAAATGAATTATGTCCAGGGGAGAAAATCTCTTTATCCTCTTAAAACCCCAAACAGGTTTTATTTATGTAGGCTTTATACTGTGTTAGAAATTAAAACTGAGGAATTAAAAAAAAATACTCATTTATTGCTTAAAATAATAAACCTAGGGACGCCTCCGTGGCTCAGTTGGTTAAGCGGCTGCCTTCGGCTCAGGTCATGATCCCAGCGTCCTGGGATCGAGTCCCACATCGGGCTCCTTGCTCGGCAGGGAGCCTGCTTCTCCCTCTGCCTCTGCCTGCCTCTCTGTCTGCCTGTGCTCGCTCGCTCTCTCTCTCTAACTAATAAATAAATAAAATCTTAAAAAAAAAAAAATTTTAAAAAAAAAGTGAGAGAATGAGCATTGATTTACATTTTTTACGGCAGCTGGATTATCATATCTACTTGCTTTTGTATTTAATCAGTTGTGGTATATTTTTTTTAGTTGGAAATATATGAAGAAAGCCTGCCTCACACAGATAAATCATTGGAAGAAGTAGGAGTATGTTATAGCCTTTCCAGATAATTGTGGGTATTCTTTGCTATTTCACTAAAACTCAATAAGTGATGTTTGCTTAAAGCTTACTGGAAACCACATTAGTAAACTTTTCCTACTCTATTAAAGTAAAACCTCATTGATCTATCTTGAACTATAAATGGGACTTTTACCCAGTAGTGGTTTTGGAACATCATACATTGGTAGTTTGAAAAATACTGGCTCACTGAGATAAGCAAATCTTCCAAACAACATTAATAATATCATCACCAGTCTTATCAGTATTAAGAAGCTATCAAGTTCATGGTGATGGGTACAATTCTCATTTTCACTCAGAAGCTCAAATTTTATCATTGACAACAAATATTGCCAGTTATATTTCTCAAGAACGATAAGCTCCCCTTATTCATTTTTAGAAAACATCCATCAAATACCCCAAATAACATAGTTTTTCTGTCATTCCTTTAAAAAAAAATTGGCTAGTTCAATCTGCAACTTAAACACAAGAGCTTTTCCTCCAATTACCACAATTCATCATGCAGAATATTTTATGCATTAATGACACAATATTTTAAAATGTAAATGTGTATACTCAAGATTTGAGATTTAATAAAATAAGTAAATTTTTACTGATTTGTCAAGGACATTCTTTTTAGAGATTTTATTTATTTATTTGACAGAGAGAGAGATCACAAATAGGCAGAGAGGCAGGCAGAGAGAGAGGGGGAAGCAGGCTCCCCACTGAGCAGAGAGCCTGATTCAGGACTCGATCTCAGGAGCCCCTGTCAAGGACATTCTTAATGTTGGCTTTTTTTCCCCTCCAAATGGCAAGTATGAGGTGGTGAAGAATGATACTACTAATAATGACAGTTGGTGCTCTGCCTTGATTTGTACTAATGCACCAGCAGATTTACCCACCATTGCTTTCATACCATCAGTGCAAATGTCAACACAGTGGAAAAGACAAATGTCTTTGATCATTATGAAAATAGTTTGGTGTACGTGGATTCCCTGAAAGGAGGCACTAAGCGATTTTTAGACCACACTTTAAGAACTGCTGGTGTGGGGCACCTGGGTGGCCCAGTGGGTTAAAGCCTCTGCCTTTGGCTCAGGTCATGATCCCAGGGTCCTGGAATTGAGCCCTGCATCAGGCTCTCTGCTCAGCAGGGAGCCTGCTTCCTCCCCTCTCTCTGCCTGCCTCTCTGCCTACTTGTGATCTCTCTCTCTCTCTCTGTCAAATAAATAAATAAATCTTTAAGGGAAAAAAAATGCTAGTGCATATAAATATTCTCAGCTGAGCAATAGTCTGTACTATGATTGTTTCTTTCTTTTTATTTTTCTGGAGGCTGATATTTGCTTTATCATTTCTTTAGTTTTATTCTTTTGCTAATTCTTCCACATGTACACATGGTTCTCAGTTTTTACAAAGTCAGCTATATCAAATACCCCCACCTTTGGAGATTATCCTTCCAGGAGTTAGTGATTCCCTTATGTTGGCCTATTATACAGCTATCACTGTGGAACTTTTCTTTACCTTTCTTCCTGGGTTTGAGTTCCTGTTTTTTTTTTCTTTTCTTTTTTAAAAATTAATTTATTTATTAAAAAATAAATAAATAAAAAATTATTTATTTAAAAAATATCTGGGTAGCTCAGTCGGTTAAATATCTGCCTTTGGCTCATGTCGTGATCCCAGGGTCCTGGGATGAGTCCTGCATTGGGCTCCTTGCTCAGCAGGGGG